>JANTPZ010152402.1:0-15528 GCA_025593235.1 Vachellia pachyceras | reverse complement strand
TGGCGGCAACCCCATTTGGTTTCCTTGCTTCTCAATCAGCTCCACGTCATTGTTCCACCATTCCCCTGTTGAGCAAACTCAGTTTCGATTAGGTTTAACAAAATGAATCTGAAAAAAAAGAAATATGAGGTGTGGAAATGACCTAAAATAATTTCGAATTCTCTAGTTGGCTGAGGGAAAGGAAATGGAGTTCCAGGCTTAGGCATAATCACAATAGCACCATACACGGTAGCTCTCAGCCAAAGAATGTGTGCGTGCCACCATAGAGTCCCTCTTTGTCCTGTAACGTTGAAGTCATATGTGTAGCTACTTCCAGTTTTGACAGGACACTGTGTGATATAAGCAGGTCCATCAGCCCAACCATTGCGATATTGCTTCAGTCCATGCCTGTGATAATAGTCATTCACCATCACATGCATGCATATTTAACACATATGTTTATATCACATAGAAATAGGAATGGAGAAATTGACTTTCCATACATACCAGTGAATTGACAAGTTATACTGCACATGATTGGTGACATTGATTTGCAGTCTATCTCCTTCTCGAGCATAAATAGTTGGCCCTGGAAACCTCCCATTCACTGTTACTATGGGCTTTGCATGGCAGAGTCTACTCACGTTTGCCATTTGAATCTGCAGAAACAGCCAAGTTTGTGTGATCAATATACACATAATAGGACTATCAGATGATAACATGTTCATTACTCACATCAAATTGGTATCTCTTTATGGCTGCTTCAGAAGGAGAAAAGGCCAAGCCCAAAAGTACAAAGAAAAAGATAGAGCAACATATGTGACTTGAGAAGAAGCTCAAGCCAGCCATGTCTGTCGGTAGAACTACTTCGATTCAATGTGTTCGGTTTACTGCCAAAGGATGAGACATGGAGGCAAAGATGTTTGAGTATTTATATGAATCGTATGAAGGTAGAATGGAGAGTATAAGTTTGTTTAAAAGTGGTTTATAGAACCCAAAAGGCTGATTAGGTGGTGAAGGGGTTGAAGATCAAAGCTTGTAAGCGATATACTGATAAGGACTTGGAGGCCAGAGAACTGCCGTAGCGGTTGAGATTTCAAGGACAAGACAAAACATTCATATCCGAAACACAAGATATAGTTTTTTTTTTTTTTTGTATCGTCAAAAGTAGAGGTTAAAAGTTAGAGCTCAAAGTGGGAGAGTTACATGAGACCAAACAAATTGTAGGAAGAGGCAAGGCTTTATCGTTAAGGAGAAGCAATGGCTTAAGCGTGATGTTATCGCGCCAACTTTGCTCAAGTCTTCACAAGTTCTTAGGGTTTAGTATAGTTCTCTGAGAGTAAAAAATGGTTTTTATCTTGTTAATTTAATTATAGAAATGTTCGATACGATTATTTTTATCTGGTTGTTAATTTATTGATAAAAATGTTCGACACGAAGTCACAACAGACTCTATGAATTGAATAATCATTTTTGATATAAAAAAAAAGACATGTACGGCATTAATTTGATTCGTGGTCTAGATATTCGAACTCCAAAAAAAACTCTTCCTTTAATTTTCTTGTGCCTTGGTGTGCAGTATGCTATAAATATATAGCTTCAGTTTGAGTTGGATCTGACTTTTGGCATCAACATTTTATTTTTCTTGGAAAGCTGCATGTAAGCCACGTCAACATATAGAGTTAACTTTATTACATCGGAAAATAACAACACTACAAAAAAGAGATTCTTGAAATTTTGAAGACTCTAGTAAATCATGGAATAAAAAAAAAAGCTTTTCATACCATTGAGATGAAACCGATCGAGGCTTAAGAAGATCATAGTAAAATGGAATAATGTGAGTCTGTGTGCTGCCAAATGATAGATCGAGGGGTGCTTCATTAGTTGCAGTAAAGGTTGAGGCTAAACGTAAATAAAGGGAGAGTAAGGTTGGCACTAAAATGTGGTTGGAAACAAATAAGACGAAGTTTAAAGAAACTGCTACGTCAAACTTCAAGTTAAGCAATGGACGGAAAGGACCACATACTCTTCACGACGTATGTCTTCCTTATTATTTAAAGACTTTATATATAACGAAAGCTTGTTGGGTCCGACTTTAAAATCGTTGCTCAACACAAAACAAGAACAGATTAAACAGTGCAGAGGAACTTTTATTCATGTCTGCTTTTGATGCAGTAAATTTCAAGACTTCATGCCATGTTTGATACAAGGAAGTGGTGGTTTTGAAGGAAGTGGAAGTGAAACTGAAAATAGAAATGAAGATGGAAGTGAGGTTTCAAACATGTTTGATATGTTGGTAGAAGTGAGATATAATTTTTAATTAAAATGTATATTTATAATACGAAAATAGTCAAAATAGCATATTTCTCTCACCCAACAAATCACAGCCTTGACCCAGACTGTCCAGCAGTGTGGCCATCATCGTCCTTATCACCATCATTACCGTTGAGGGTCACACCACTTTCACACGCCCTCGATGAACTAAACCAATCAATCCATGGAGAAGCAGAGGACATGGAGAAGGAATGAAGGAATGGTGGGGACCAGAAATCAAAGGGTGGGATATTCTTCAACCTCTTCATCAATGGCGCTTTACCGGTCCAAGGCGTACGTCGGCTCATACCCACTCCGCTCAGTCCAAGGCTTCAGCTCTTCAGTGGAGACCAACGTCCGTCTCGATCAGATCTTGTCCTTGCTCCTTGTCTCATACCTCTGCTCTCATTCTCATTGTGCGTCGTCGCTATAGTCTTCATGATGCCAGCCGTGCGTTGCCGTCCTCAGGGCGGTTCTGGGTGGGTTTTGGAAGAAAGGGGATGCCAAAGCCTGATTTCCATGGAACTGGAATTGTCACGGGGACGAAGGAAATGAGTTCCATCAATTTTGATGGAAGTGAGAGTTATATGGAAGTGGATTCAAACACAACAAACATCTAAATATCATCAATATATCCTTTAAAACTCTTCCACCAAGTCACTGTTCACAGGGGAGATTTTTAAATTTCAAAACGCCCGCCATTTTGACACTGGCCAATACCTTCTTTCATCAGGCTGACTCTCTCTCTCTGACTCTCTCTCATTCCCCTCTCCTGGGTTCTGGTCCGAGATATGGCTTCCCACTTCCTAGTCGAAGCCATCAACGCTGATTCCGCGCAGGATTACCGAGGCCTGAATGTTCTCACTAACAAAGTTCCATTCTTGGACCAAAAGGGTATGCAAGTTTTACGATCCTATTCATGAAGGATTTCGCTCCGATTTCCCTATATCTAGTTCATGCATTCTTTGCTGGTCGATTACAATCGCTATCGAAGCCTTCATTCTTGGGTTTTTCCAAATTGTTTGCCCCCCAATGGCCATCAGAGGCGTCATTTTAAGTGGTTCGTCTCAATTCTCTCTCTCATCCCCGTCCCCTTCTATCTCAATGCGATTGTATGCGCGACTTGCACTTCAATTCTAATAGTATCTGCCAATAGATATTTTATCATCTTCCATTTCTTTTGAAGGACGTTTGATTTTTTGAGAACCGGAATCCTATGGAAAAGGATCACGACATTGACTCAAATTTCGTCATAATGCAGTGATGCCACTTTAGATTTGTCTATGGAGTTTTTCTGCCTATATGCAACGTAACCTAAAAGTTTTAATATATGCCGTGTGCGGGAATCGTTCATCAATGTTCAGGAGCGGTACAAATGGGACCATGGTAGCTCCTGTGACACCCTCAATCGAAATTCTCAGGCCCGAAAGATTCTATCCGATGCTAATTGCCCACGGTGCGCCAGGAACATGGATGTATTTTTCCCCAATAGCCATTTTCTCAGTTCTACTAGGATTCCAATATGATTCCTCTGGTTCCTCTTCATGAAGGAGAAGGTTATCAAACTATGAATCTCTACCCTAATTGTTAAACAGCTTATTTCTTCCGCTCTTTTAGAACTACTCCTATCCAAGGTACATTTCAGGAGATTGGTAGGGTCATAAATACTAAAGTTAATAGCAATAAATTGCAGAAGAGGATGTCTCATACCTGAGTTTATTAGACGGTTTCCAATCTTAGTTTATCCACTTTGACAGAAGATCAACTTGTGCAGGTATTTCTTTATTTTTGCAAAATGTATTTGTTATCATATGATCAAAGCTTTTTATATTTTCTCTAAAATATTATAAGTGCTCTCGGTATTAATTCTGCTTGCATGGTTGCAGCAATGATTATTATTGGGAAGTACTTAAAAGCGTAAAGTAATGGGAGAAGACAAAAACATTGAGAAATGAAATATCGAAGGATTCTATATGTTTGTAGGCATTGTGGGGTTGTTGCAGCGTTGCAACTCTTCTAGGCATCCATATTAATAGTTTTTAATGTTCTTTTTGGAGTCTATATCAGTTTGGTTAATGTATCATGTAACTCACTTTATTTAAGGTGATAAATGAATTTTAATATCAGTTTCTGTGGTCCTCTGTTCTTGTGCAGTTTTCAGAGGGTGTTATCAAGTTTGTTATCAAGTTTGCCTCATGCAGCAAGGTGTTCATGTTGGCTTAGAGTTTGCATTTCTTTCATGTGGAATGTTTAATCTTACATGAAAATGGGGAAGCTAAAACTTGAGGAAAGAGTTAAAAGTTCTAGATTTTGTACCTATATCTCATGATTATATTTATAGAAATGTCATTTGGCTTTACAGGTCCTCACAGAACTTTTATTAATCTATTGATTGAATCTATTACCTTCATATTGTCTGCCAGTCTTTTAATTAAGCTATCGTACTTTATGAATTCAGTGTTAAGTCGTTGCAATGATGCATAGGAGGATTTGGTGAATTCAAATTTCAAGGGTTATATATATTCTTCTTTTTATAAATCATGTTGTAAATTTATTCTGTTCATCCCTTTTATCCAAATAAATGGTTTAGTTCACTAATTTACATGAGTCCCGAGTAGCAAAGTTTTAGCATGCTTTTCCTCTTTGTTTCGTGTGCAATTTCAAAGGTAAGGTATAAGGCAAAAGAGTGAATCAAGTTAGATTAGTTTTAGTTAGTAAAGAAATCAAATAACAATACTTCAATATTAATTGATGTTTAGCCTGAACCTAAATGCATGCTGCAGTATTTTAATTCAAATTTTATAACTTCATAATTTGTACTAAGAGTTTATCCGTGTTTATGAACTTACATAAATCATTTGAGAATGAGTGGTGATGGTTTTTCATTTTTCAAAGCCCACATGTAAACCTCAATGTTAAAACATGGACTAATAGTAAATATACATTCTAATAATAAAATTCAGGCAATTGTAAATGTTTAGTCGTTAATGTATAATGATTGCATAAGTTTAATGCATGCATGGAATGAAGTAGGTGCGGAAATTTTATTTGTGGAATGCAATTTGATGTTTGCAGTTTCAGGTGGTAAGTAAAATGCTTTCAATGTAATTGCATGTCATTTGGTTATTAAGCAATAAAATCCACAGTTGTTGATTTACCATTATATGTTAATTTTTTTTGTTACTCCATTAAATGTTAATTCGGTTGTGACACAGCATTGATGTCACTTATGTAGATATATTGTATTGACGGTTATGATGATATGATATCTTTTTTAAATATAATGAAATTAAAATCTAGTTAGGTTAGCAAATATATAGCGAACCGCATATTCCTTCTTCTGAACTTGTAGTCTTTTACATTAAACGATTTGGAGTTGGGAAATATTGAGTGGAGGATAAAGAGCGCCAGAGAGCCAAGAACATGCACAAGAGAAGCTTGATTTGAGTGTGAATAAGCTTGGCAAACAATGAATTCATATCACATGTCATGCAAGGAACACCCTGCTGTCAACCATATGCCTCCAAAGAACCAATCCAAGAAAGAAAGCCAATGGAAAATGGAATCAAATCTATTAATTATAACAACATTGATTCTTTGTATGCTTATATTAGAAAAATAAATCATTTTGATCGTCACCTAGTGATCAGCATTTTAATAGGATTCTATCATCGTCATATATCCAAACAACCGATTAATCATGAATGAGAGACTTCTATGATTAAGATGTCTCCCCAATAATCTTTTTTGACGGTGAGATTCAGATTCAATTCAGCCAACTTGTGATCTAGCTGTTCCAACAGCAATACATGTTCGTCAAGCATTAATTCTTTGTACGTTTATATAAGAAAAGGAAATCGTCATTCGGATTCCAATGGTATAAGAAGGATGATTGCTAGAGGGAAGTGAAGAGATCAATAGTGTTAGTGTGGAGTGAAGACATCACTCGCAGGAGCAGTATTGTGGTAGTGGAGACAAATGGGTATGTTTTAACTCCGGAATATTCACTTTGGCATCATCTAATTTGTTAATTTTTGGCTGCACCTGGAATGAACCTTTTGAAATTGAGAATCATTAGTTCTTTTCAAATTAAATAAACAAAGAAGATTTTATATTTTACAAAAAAAATCCATAAAAATTCAGAACATACAAAATACTTCATAAAAGTTCATCTTCATGGGTTTAATTCCGGTTGAGTTATTCCTATTTGTTGGTCACCGTAGCCCCATTCTAAATAACATGATCCAGTTCTAGCCATTCCTTTCCCTGCAAAAAGCATAGCCTTGTTTATTTATTAGAGCTAGTTTGGCTCATTTTTTTGAAATTTCGTGGTTAAATCCCTATATTTTATTTAACTACTCACGTTTTTTTAAATTTAGGTTTTGTAATAAAATTTAAGTTTTGAAAAATCATTTTCTTGTCAAATCACACTCTCTCCTCTAATAAATTGTCTCTTTTCATCTTCTTTATTTCTCCTTCATCTTTTCTACTTAATTTTTGTATCAAACTTTATAAAAGTTAATAGCTTCACAAATACAATCATCTTTCAAAACATAAATTTTACCTCAAAATCAATAAAATATATTCTATCAAAATCTATTTTTTAAAATTTAGATATTTCCTTAAACTCTGTAAAAATTATTGATTTTTACGCGCATTCAAGTTTGATGCTTGAATTTGTATGAAATAGAAGGGCCACGTGTAGGAAAGGTGCAGTATGGATGGAGGCACTGGATTCCCTCCAATAAATTATGGCTCACCCTTTCGCAACGGATCGCTAAAAAAAATATGGCGAAAAGATAAAGAACTGGATCCGATTTGACCGACCTATTACCATCTGAGTTCGTGGCGTTGGGGTGCTGTTTTCGACCCGGTGTCGCCGTTCGCCACGGATCAAGCTCCATGGGTACTTGATCCATTTCTTACATTCTCTGAGAGCATGGTCCCCTTTCCGCTCATGTTTCTCCCTTTTTTTTCTGGATCCGGACTCTACCGCCCTCCATTTTGATCTCTTGTGTGCTGGCTTCAACATTCTCTGCGATTTCCCTTTTTCCGTGCTCTTCTCTTTAATTCTTTGGGTTCGTTCTTCATTCCTTCTTTTCCATAGGAATTTAAATAGTTTTTTAGTTATACATTTTGTTTTATTTTCAATTTTTCCCTGTTTAGAATATTTCGGAGTGTTCAACGGTCTCAATATGTAGTTACAACTCGATTGATATTTCCGTTTTTACATTCCGAGTTTGATGATGATGGGAAGTTAGTTTGAAACACGTATAAGGAATTGATTCTGGCTGCTAATCCTTTTTCCATTTTTTACTCCCCCCTCCTTTTGGATTATGCGAATAAAAAAATTGCGACTTTGTTACGTGAATTCATATGATTTTTATGCTGTTGACGTTTTCTGAAAACCTGAAAACAAAAGCTTTGCCAAAACTGCTTATAGGCAAGGGAGGATTGTGATATGGTAAAAGCTTGTATTTTTGGGAGAACTTTGATTTTTACGAGATTTTCATGAGTTGTGAGGTGTACCTTGTTATGTGTAAACTATTATTAACGTGACATAAGGTTAACTTGGTTGGCTGATTTATAGGAGTTAGTGCCGTGCAGGGAATGGGCTAACCCGCCAAAGATATGGTTTCAATGTATTGAACCTACTGCTAAGGCTGCGTGCAGTGCATCTCTGTCATGTTTAGCATTTGTATTTCTTATAAGGATAAAGTAAGATCTATGTCCTCAATCCCAGAATAGAGAAGTATTCCAATTCTTTTTTTTTTTTTTTCTGTTGGTGCAGTTTTGTGTTGCAAGGGAAATTGATATGCTGTGCAAATATGTCATTCAAAAGCGTAGTTCGCGAACTTAAGGAGATGAGAGATGGAATGAGCAACATGTCAAAGCGAGGTGCAGAATGTAAGCAATGGCATAGTCGAAAAGCAAAATCACATATTGCTCCAGATGTCACACTAACTCCAGTTGATCCCATTCAACAAGGACAGTGGGCAAATCTACCTCCAGAACTGCTTTTGGACATTATTCATAGGGTGGAGGAGAGTGAGACAACATGGCCTGCACGGGCTGTTGTTGTTTCCTGTGCTTCAGTATGTAAATCATGGAGGGCCATTACAAAGGAAATCGTCAAGACTCCCGAGCAATGTGGCAGGCTCACATTTCCTGTCTCAGTGAAGCAGGTAGTTAACTACTTTCCCTGGTTCTAGCCCGATCCTTTGTATTTTTTACCCTTGAGGTTATTCTGTTTCTTATGTTATCTTTCCTTTGTGGATTGAATAGCCCGGTCCTCGTGATGCACAAATACGATGCTTTATCAGGAGGAACAGAGAAACTTCTACATACTACTTGTATTTTGGTCTTGTGCCATGTAAGTAAAATGCTAGATTCATTGTTGATGCATTCCATTATAGACTTTCATGAAAAGATATCCCCATCTCTAAGTTATTCTTCAAATTCAAAATTTACGCCACTGAATGTTCAATTGTGAATTCCTTCCTCATAACATGTGGGTTTCTTTAAATTTTGAGCGCCAAAATAGGGATGCAAATGTCATCGTCATCATTCATGTGTGGATTGCTCATCCATCTTCATGTCTGTCCTAAAATGGATTCCTTGGTACCTTATAAGCATACTACTTTGTGTTGATACATTAGGAGCGGAGTGCACTTTGCTTTGCATGATGTGTTTCATAGTTTAGATGAAATTTAAAGCTTCCTGATTTGGCCAAATTGGAATCAGCTTTTATTTTTTTGTACTCTTTTAATGATATTGACCTTATTGAAGTTTTTGAAATAATGTGAGAAAATTTGGTTTTGATTCCAAAATACAGTGGAAAATGAGAGAGCCAAGTTGTTGCTAGCTGCAAAGAAGATAAGAAAACCAACAGCCACAGAGTTTGTGATATCCTTTATTGCAGATGATTTTTCTCGGGCCAGTAGAACGTATCTTGGTAAATTGAGGCAAGTTTTAGTTCTGAGACACTACTAATTTTCCTTTCAGCATCTCTTAAATTCTCACCTCTTTCACGGCTTATGGTTAACTTTTGGCAGGTCCAATTTTTTGGGAACCAAGTTTGCCATATGTGATAGCCAACCTCTACAGAAAGCTAGCATTCAAGACAAAAATTATTCTAGTGGTAAATTCCACTCAAAGCTGGCATCTTTCGGAGGACCAGCACGTAAACATAATGTTGCCACCATCAGTTATGAACTCAATGTTCTTCGCACGAGAGGTCCGAGAAGAATGCACTGTATTTTGAACTCCATACCTATGTCGGCTATTCAGGAAGGAGGCAATGCCCCAACGCCAACAACTCTTCCACAATTTTCTTCCTCACCAGCACCGAAAGGAAAAGATTCAATTACAGATTTAAACTCTGCAAACTTACTAGATCCACAGGCATCGAATCAGGGCTCAGTTGAGCCTCTAGTTCTTAAAAACAAGGCTCCCAGATGGCATGAGCAACTGCAGTGTTGGTGCCTAAATTTCAAGGGCCGTGTCACAGTGGCTTCTGTGAAGAACTTCCAGCTTTGTGCTGATGTTGATCCGTCTCATGATGTTCCTGCTGCAGAGCAAGAGAAGGTGATCTTGCAGTTTGGGAAGATTGGTATAGACATATTCACCATGGACTACTGCTATCCCCTCTCAGCTTTTCAAGCCTTCGCCATATCCTTGAGCAGTTTCGACACTAAACCGGCGTGTGAGTGATATCAAGCTGCTGGAGATTGTGATATTTTGCTCGCCACAGTTCATCATTGTAACACCGTGCAGCTGACAATCTTATATGTGCAGTCATCAGTTTTTTTCTTTTCATTGGCTGTTGATCATGAATTTAACCTGTAACGATTGTTGCATAGTTCTACCACGGCTAATACTAAGATCAATGAATTTTGGTGAATCTTGTTTACGACTCGCCTTTGGAGGTCGAACACATTTCTCTGCTCATCTGCAGTTATGTGCTGGCCAGCATGTTGGCCCTTCAAACAAGATGGATTTAGATTTAGGGAGATTTACTGTGTGGTCCCAAATAACATAAATATTTAGCAAAAGGTCCCAAACTTTAGAATATTTAGTCATAGGTCCAAAGGCACTATTGTGGAATTAATTTATTCAGTGAAAAGACAATTGTGACCTTGTAGATTGAAAAGGGAAAACAGCTTGCTTGGCTTCTTCGTTCGCGCGGGAAGAGTGCGTTCGACAGAGAACAGGGAAACAAATCGTGTGAACCGTCTTTCACCTTGTTCTTCCACGGATTTGTTGATGGTTTGTGTGAGAACTTGGAAAGAGGAGCTTTGTGAGAAGTTGATGGTTTGTGAGTTTTTGCCCTAAATGCTGGAGAAATTTTGCTGTGCGATTTTGCTTTGTGTAGGTAGTTTGAGGAAAGGTTTCAGGTGGGTTTAATTATTTTATGTTAATTTATTGTTCTCAACTTTGATAGGCAAGCTAGTAACAGCAATGTGTGGTATATGGTAATGGTTGAAAGGTATGTGGATAGGTTTTAAATGGTGTGGTATGAAATAAGATGTTGTGTGCTCTGTTTTTGTGTTATGTGTGGTGTGTGTCTGGAAAAAATGGTGATGTAATGAAGATGGAGGTGAAAATGGAGGTGTGTGAAGAGCTGTGACGGAATAGTAAATTGTAGTAGATGAGGTTGTCAATAGAGGCGCGACAGTTGTCAATATAGCTTCCTAGGTTGTCAATGACAACTATATGACTGCTGGGTTGGATTTAGTGTAAATTGATATTTGATCAGTTTTAGTAGAGGTTGAGGCTGAGTGTGTGTATTAATGTGATTATCTCTTGGATTTCTTTATAGTTATGGTGCTTGAAGGGTGACCTAGTGAAATGTAAAGTATGAAGTGTGGATATTGTTGAGATGTGTTTGGGAAATGGTAGCTGTGGGCTCTGTTTTTGTGTTGTTCATGCTCTGTTTCTGGATTAAGACTGATGATGGAATGCAGACAAAGGTGAAGATGCAGTGGTGAGAAGGGTTGGTGGCCGAAGGTGAGAAGGAGTTGTTAATGCAGGCAGTGACGGTTGTTAATATAGCTAGTAAGATTGTCAATAACAACTGAATGTCCTAAGGAAATATAGCTGCTAAAGTGGTTTATGTATGGGGTGAAGTTGTTAATGACAAGTGTATTGTGCAGGTGGTAAGTCGTAATGGCAAGCTCGTCTACGAAAAATCTAGTATGCTTTCTTCATACCGGAAGAAAATTTGTGAGAAATGAAGCGGTTGGTTTAATGTATGATGGGGGAATTGTTAGATTAAGAATTATCAAATAAGGTTTAAGTTATGAAAAGTTGGTAGCATCAATTGTTGGAAATGACAGCAATAATATTGTGATGAAGTTCACCTTGACATTTGATACAAGCATATTCATGGACCTTGTAGATCATGAAGGAGCTGAACATTTAATTAAATTCAATCGAGAAAGTGGGCATGTATATGTAAATGAAGGTTGGAAACGTTGATATTCATATGGTCTCATATCCAACCATCATTTATCCAAGTTACAATGTTTATGTAAATTATGTTTTCACTTGTATACAACAACCTATGTAAAAATTGTATATGAAGTTATCATATTATACTTGGGTCATTATCATTATTTTCACTGGTATGCACATGATGTTGTCATTAGCAGCACATGATGTTGTCATTATATCACATGGTGTTGTCATTAGCAGCACATGCTGTTGTCATGACCAGTGCATGCTGATATTCATAAGGACTTGATGTTGTCAACACCAGCACATGGTGTCGTCAACACCAGCGCATGTTGTTGTCAACACTAGCGTATGGTGTTGTCAATAACAGGACCTCATGTTGTCAACACCAGCACATGGGGTTGTCAATAACAACATCGTCCTCATGTTGTCAACACCAGCACATGGGGTTGTCAATAACAACATCAGCGCATGGGGTTGTCATAGCAGCACATGGTGTTGTCATTATCAGCGTATGGTGTTGTCGATATAAGGACCACATGTTGTCAACACCAAACTGTTGTCATTATCAAAAATTACTCATAACCTGGACATTATACACTTATAAATCACAACTCAATGAACACAGTAGAATTGTACGTAATAACCATTGATTAAATATGAAATTACATAATTTTTTGTACAAAATTGTTAATGAAGATCATAAACAAGGAATTGTCAATGAAGTTCATCGTCTAGAACAATAAACCTAAGATGCATTCTATCGCAGTTTTGCATTCTTCTGGTTGACCGTTGTCCACTTTTACTTGAGTCTTTTGTGCCTTGGCCATTACTTCTACCTTCTTCTCATCCTTTGTTTTCTTGATCCTCTCCTTAATCTCACTGCATCACACATTCAGATGATCAGATGATATATATGGTAACATGACATTATGCCATGCAACATGAAATGACAACAAAGGAATCTCAATGAGGAGAGCCATGGATACACACCGAAGAGCGGCTTCTCTAGCAGCATCTCAAACCTCCGGCTTCTCAATTCTTTTCTTCTTAGTTCAAGTGCCAGATTGAATCAAGCTCTTTTTATATTTGCTTTATGTGGTTCAGTGCATTAAAGCTTGAATGCATAAACCAAGCTCGCTTCAGATTGAACCATAAAGCAAATGTTTAGAAACTGAATGTTTACCCAGATTAAACCATAAAGCCATGGAAGATTAAAACAAAGCCATGAGATTTCCATTAAAGCCATGAGATTTGTTTTAATCTAGGTAACATATGTTTAGATTGAACCATAAAGCAAATGGAAAATTTGGTATTCTCATCTCGTATTCCAAATACTCCCTCAGAGTCCAAATGTTTAGAAACTGAATGAGAAGGAAAATATGCAAGAGTTATGGATTGAATAATCTAGACTGCCATTTCACCAGTAGGACAACATGACAAAACATGATAAGATCTACCTAGAAGGGCTTTTTAGCCACAACGGAACTACCTTTTTCATCAAAGTCTCCTAACTTTCTTTTAGCCTTGCCTCCACAATCAGCAGCGACATGACCCATCTTGCCACATAAGAAGCATTTGTCTTGTCCAGGAGTAAATACAATCTGCCACAACCCATTGGCCACAAGTTTAGTCACTCACAAAAAGTAATGAGAAAACCAATAAAGCACAAACAGTAATAAAATTCATTCTCTGACTATCATCAAAGAGGTACCAATCTAGTTCAAAGACAAAATATATAAGCAGTAATAAAATCCATTCTCTGACTATCATCATCAAAGAGGTGCCACTCTAGATCAAAAGTTTTAAGTAAAGATCAACAATCTCATACCTCTCTTAGGACTGAGAAATGAACTTCGTGGGTTGCTAAAGCCAACATGATCAAATCTGCATCCTGTCATACAATACCAAATGACACCATGATTGAATAAGTGCATAATAAAGCAAAGACATGGAGTGAAGCACAGAAGAAGCTAAACTTGAATCAAGATATAAGAGATTTACCAAACCATACAGACAGTGTCATGTATTTGGATCATAACCACTCAGGTTTCTCTAAAGCCTAATATATGACATAATCTTGTGCTCCCCTTCACCAGAGACATTTGCATGAGAAAGAATGACCTTCAACCATAAAAAGAATTATAGCGTTCAAATTCCTCTCAGTCAAAGAACCCATACCAGCATCCAGACAACTAAAAAGGTATAACGGGCTTCATACCTTAATATTTTGACAGCCAGGGTCATTGTTCAGCCTAAGATGAATGTGGTACTGAAGTGCGATTGACAAAATAGACATAAATTCAATTCCTGGGGTAATAACATTCGAATCAAAAACTTGTACGTCCTCTTTAGGAGGAAACTTTCTACCCTCCATTTCAAATTCCTCCCTCAACCTTGCTTCTTCAGCAGCCTATGATTCAAAAACACGAAGAAATTACATATGGGCAAATCCTATCCAATAAACATCTTCACTGTTGTTATCCTTTCATAAAAATAATAATCATAGAGTTGTCAGGTAGTGTAAACAACTATCATTACATACTGCTTCTGCTGCATCTTTTGCCGCTCTAAATCGTCTAGAACGTTGTTGGTTCATTTTAGCCCTTGGAGCAACACCATCTACAAATAATCAAAATTGGACCTGCGACACCAACGGTGAGGCTTCCAAGCTCTCTCGCAAGTCACTGCTCCTGTTGTCTCCTCGTGCGTTGGCGTGGGTCGAGAGGGATGGAGTAATGGCTGCGTCGTGTGCGTGTCGTCGGGTCTCTGCTCCCCCTGTAACCAGGCGGCGTGGCGGCTTGATTGGTGATCTCCCTCCAGTGACAGTGGCCGCTTGTTGAGGCAAGATGGACGAAGGGAAGAAGAAGCGCCACTGTCAAGGTCTAGAATGGCTGCCGAGTAAAGTGAATGGGAGTGGCGGCTTCTCTCTTTCGCGTGCTCTCTGCTCCAGGTGGTGGTGTTTTCCCTTTCCAATCAACAAGGGCATAATGGTCTTTTCCCTTTTGAAATTAATTCCCCAATGGTGTCTTGGGACACGTGGATAAATATTATGAACTTTGAGACCTTTTGCTAAATATTTTTCTTAATTAGGATCACACAGTAAATCTCTCTTAGATTTATTGCATATGTAGGATGTCTTGGTGACAGTTGTTTAGAAAACAATATCATTTAGGGTGAAGCTGTAAATTTAACAATGAACTTTTCTCGGAATAGCATCCGGCACAATTGTTTACTTGGGTGTAAAAATATACATCTATTTATATAAATGAGCTAAAACTAAAAACACCAGAACTTATATCAGCATCCATTAATGTGGGCCCACACTATTGTCCAGGTGTCCTCTAATGACATCCCATCCATATGTGTCCAACAATGATGCACCAACTCATTTCTCCACACTTTTTTAATGATTGCTCCAGCAGGTATGTGTCCTTCGTCGACGAATGTCAACCCAATAACGTTCCTCTGCTTTTGCAGCCATCTTACGCGAGGTCCAAGTCTATCGTCTCTGACGAGCTCCGAAACTTTCGGATTAGCCTTAAATGGTGTGCTCTTGATCACTCTTCTAGCCTCGGCATGCTTATTATCTCTTACATCTTGTTCGTGTTACTCACCATCCTCATCCCTATCCTCACCTCCGTCTTCGTTCAAGGCCTTGAATCGGCTGCTGAAGATGATCCCCCCCTCCTTCAAAGAGCTTGTTCACTTACCAGAATCATGCCGAATCATATTCTCGTTCTTTGATCCGATCAATTCCATGGCGGGATCGTTACTCGT
>JANTPZ010152395.1:17294-39232 GCA_025593235.1 Vachellia pachyceras | reverse complement strand
GGAATGATCAATATCTATTCACCAGCTTGAGGGGGAGTGTTGGAGAATGCCTACTTTATTGGGGTTTCTAGCATAATAGATAATTTAGTATTTATTAATTATGTATTCAGTTATTTAATTCAAAATTTGAATTATTGTTACCTAGGATATAGGGATTATTGTTATCTAGGATATAGGGATTATTGTTACCTAGGATATAGGGATTATTGTTACCTAGAATATAGGGATTCTAGTATTTAGTTAGGGTTTCTCCCTTCTATATATGTACAACTCCTTCAATCAATAAATCAGATCAGCATTGCATCATATTATTTCAGATTTCTTGATTGACTATTATCTATTATGCAGATTAATCTTGTCCCTCATACAATTGCCCACGGCAACCATGTATTTTCTTAAAAAAATATCTTAGAAATTTAATAATTGTTAAATACATGCCAGATTTAATAAAACTTTATATTTGTCAAATAATTTTAATCAACAAGTTGTTGTTTTATTTGTGAATATAAATTTAAAATATACTATATTTTTATAATTTTTTATAAATTTTATAAATGAAATAAATAAAATATTTCTACTGGAAAATTCCAAGAAAATACTATTTGAAATCAAATATTCCAAAATAGTCTTATGAGTATATGAAAGGACAAATTGGGGAGAGAGTATCAATTTGAAATTTTAAAATGTTGATGTTTTTACAAAATTACCACTCATTTTTTAACAAAAAATTGAAACCCCACCCTTATCGAAGCACTATCGCTGCCTGCATGAGTTATGACACTGATGGCTTTTTTGACAAAGATTTTTGTGTATTTAGGGAAAAGTTGGGTATGTGGAATTTGATCTCACCCACTTTAGTTTCCAAAAGGTATGGTAACCATTGGTCATCAACCTCATTTATTAATATATGTAGTATACTTTATAATACAAGTAAAATGTAATGTCTTTCTTATAGTGGAAGATTAAATCATAAAAAAGGTACACACAAAAGGACTAGGAAGCCCTAAAGCACATCATGTCTAGTCACCCCTGAAAGGGAGTCGGCGGGTGATTTAGGATACAAAAATTGCCTACAAGATCATGAGCATATCTAGCTAAGTGACTGTAATAGAATTGTTTTCTCGTGATACATGATGAATGATCACCTGCCAATTTCTATGAACTAGTAATCTAGCTTCCTTAACATCTTTTAAAGGATGATTATGATCACATCCTTTCAACAGCAAGTTGATAGCTTCAATACAATTAAACAAAATTCAACTTATCTATATCCTCTAATCAAGCAAATATGTAATCCATGGATAATACTGATTGTTTCTGCAATGGCTACTAGTATTGAGGTGAGTTTACAGATGTACCCATAGATCCATGAATCCACCTCATCTTGAGTAACACCACCACAGCCATATATCTTGAAGCAAATACAAAAGCATCTGTCTCTAGCCTAAAAAAAGCCCGTTTCGACTCTGTGGTTCTCGAGGGTCATCTTCTGCTATCCCCCAAGTACACACATCGTGTTCTCAGGTGCTGATCCGCACAAAAACAAAACACACTAGAATATGCATTGAGGTATTCATGATTGAAATCCTCTCCAAACAGTTTTTGCATCTTGTCACCCATATCTCTCAACACGTGTATCCAACCAAGGTAGACCGTTGGATTTTCTCGATAACTCTATGCCTACTTCAGCCTTCAAATTCCATTTAACCCACTCTACACCTTGAAACGACGTGAACATTGCCTACTTAGAAAGGTGAATAATTGATCTCCATCTTTCTTTAGCCTTGGTACAGTCCTTTAGAAGGTGAAAAGAGTCTTTTTGAGTGAATTGTGCCGTATGAACTCACCCATGAGAAAACAACCACATGAAGGACTTGATCTTTTATGGGACTGACCATATCCAAATTAGCCTCCATATATTATCTTCATATCATTGAACACTTGAACAAAGAAAATGATAGCAAATCAAATAGTAAAACAACCATCTGAAGAAGGTTTTCAAAAAAATTTGTCATCTCATCTCTCCTCACTAGGTGGTTGTGCCTTCATGATACAATCAATGGTACAGGGAAGGAACTAACGACCTAATTTATTCCTATCCTAATCACCCCAAGGTGTTACATAATCAACCATCTTCTCATTCTTATCAACCACGTGTTCATACTTCGGATACATATTTATCAGAGGGGCATTTAATTATGACCAATTGTCTTGCCAAAATTTGGAATTCTTTCCATTTCCAATATTAACACCTACTCCTCTCTTAAATTTTGACCATACAAAGCATATGCTTCTCCAAATAATAGATGAGTCTCTCTTGTTTTGGATATTGGCATCGGTTTATTGCCACATCTATATTTGTCTCTGAGGAAACAAAGCCACAAAGCACCTTTACTTGCCACCATGTTCCAACAGAGCTTCATGATAAAAGCTTCATTTTGTTTTTGTAGATTGCAAATGATCAAACCTCCATGATTTTTATCTTGAGTAATTTGATCCCAAGATAAAAGGTGTAACTTAGGCTTCTATTCATTACTGCTCCATAAGAAATCTCCACTCTTCCTTTCCAGTTCTCTCAATAGCTTTTTTTTTTAAGAAGCATAGTCTATATGTGGTAATGAGGAAGGGTACTGAGACCATATTTAATGAGAGTGGTGCACCTTGCAAATGTAAGGTAGTTTCTTTTTCAACTGGAAAGCTTCTGTTGAGTTTTCTTTAGCAACATGGCAAAAATATGCATGGAGGCTCTTCTATGGATGAGTATGATGCCCAAATATTTGCCCAAATAACTGGTTAGCCCAACTCCCATACTCTGGCTCATCTCCATTTCATAAGAGAAATGAACATTTTGGTAGAAACATATCTTAGTCTTCATTCTATTCATTCTCTATGCTGATGCATTACAGAACTTGTTGACACAATCCATCATCACATCCACCTAGCTAATCGATGCTTTTCCAAATAGAAGAAGGTTATCAGCAAAGAACAAATGAGATAGGAGGGCCCACCCAAGTTCAATTGAATTGGATTCCATGCACAATCTTGAATAGCATTTGTGATGATAAGGGTTAGGCATTCCATGCAAAGAGTAAAGATGTAAGGAGGTATTGGATCACCTTGCCTAATACAAAGGAATTCTTTTGAGGTGTCCCCATTCTAAAGGACTTTAAAGAAAGAATGGGTAATACAAGTCATTATAGCTTCACATAATCGATCATCAATTCCCACAGCATGAAGGGTATCTTGGATAAACAATCATTAAATACGATCATAGGCTTTTTTTAAGTCCATTATGATTACCATCCATCCACCATTACCCTTCTTTAGTCTCATGGAGTGAACAACTTCCTACACAATTATGATATTGTGCCCTTTGGAAACATGGTAGAAAAGTACTTTTACGCCAGTTAAAGTAAATATATGAAGGAGATTATTTCATTTTGCGGAAAACAATGTTGAACGTGCGTTTGGCTTTTCCAAATGCTCCAACAAACAAACCCATTATCACTTCTTTGCCTACCTACTATAAAGCTCCTCTGGTGATTACCCACTACTCTACCCATAATACACTTGAGGCACTTACTAATGATCTTGGTGATAATTTTGTAGCTCACATTGCATAGGGGGATTGGTTGAAAGTCCTTCGTAGATTCTGGCTTATCCAACTCGGGAATAAGGAGTAAATTAGTTTCATTAATATCCTTAATCCTTTCTGGATTGCTAAAGAAAGAAGTGACCAACTCACAAATTAACCTTCCTGTAATATTCCAATACTCTTGGTAGAAAAAGGCTTGAATCCCATTTGGAATGGGAGCTTTAAAGGGTCCTAGATCAAAGGTAGCATTCTTAATTTCATCCATGAAGACTTCAGCCAAAAACATTATCTCCTCTTCAAGAGTCAGCCTAGGACAACTATGTTGGTTGGGTTGAAATCATGTAGCTCATTTCTAAACAAAACTTGATAGTAATGAACAACCATTCTCTTAAGCTCAAATTGGTCAAGACCCTCAATTCTATAACTCCTTTGATGAATTATAGCAGAAGTATGGAAAAACTTGTTACTATCTCCCCAATTCATCCAGTTGTATCTAGATTAGAGCTGGCAATATGAGTTCAACCTGCGGGTTGGATTGTCCAAAGTTAGGCCCATTTGGATGTGGGTCTTTTTTATTTACACTCGTCTAACCCGCACCTGCTGCGGGCTAACCCACCAACATGCAGGTTAGCTCGTCAACCCATTCTTTTAATTTTTAAAAAATTAAAATTGATTTATAAAAATATGTGGAAAACTTCTAATTATAATGTAAGCCTAATTAGTATTGGATGTTTGTTGACCAATTGATTGGTTTATATTTAGTTTGAATTCAATTTTATAAAATGTATTATATATATATATTTAAGTTATATTATTTAACATTTAAATTAGATATTTTATTTTTAAGTTCTAGTGTATTTTTATAAATTAAATTTATGAAAATTAATATTTCATTTTATGTATTAAAAAAACAAAAAAAACTATTTCAAGTCAAAGTTGAAAAAATATTATAGGTGAAAAAAATATATCAAATTAAAAAAAATGTGGCCTGCCAACCCGCAGTAACGGGTTGGGTTGGGAAAATCCAAACCTTATATATGCGAGTATTTGAGCCGGTATCCTGCGGGCTGGCCGCATTACCATCTCTAATCTAGATTTCTGAAGCTAAATCAACTCCTCATGAGCAAATACTTTGTTATATTCCTTCCATAATTCCTTCTCAACTTGAACTAGGTGTTGTGAATCCCTTCTACTCCGAGTTCTTCCCACCTCAATTCTTTTGGTTAGATTCCTCTTTTTTGTAGTCAAATTACCTACTTTATTTTTCTTCCAAGATGCTGCTTCTTTGGTAAGGAGATTGACTGTCTCCTTCCAATTTGATTTATCCCAGCAATTCCTCACAATATCTTCAAAATCCTCCTCAAGCACCCTTGTCGCTAGACAACGGAAATGACATTGTAAATGTATTTACGAAAAATTGTCATGTATATGTTAATAACTATATTTATAACACAAATAACAAAATTTGTAAAGGTATTTACTATTTTAATAATATTATTTATTACTTCATTTAACAAGTTTCAGATATGAAAAAAATCCAACTAATTGAGGGAAGGTGGGGGAAATTGATAACACTTGTCAATTTTTACAAATAATAACACATTCATTTTGATTACTCACTACAATTTTTGGCCTGAATGACACCAATTGTAAAGATATTTACGTTTCAATAATATCATTTGTTACTTCATTTAATAAGTTTTACATTTGGAGAAACTCAACTAATTGAGTGAGGGTGTTGGGAATTGAATATAATTATAAATATTTTACAAGTAAAAATGTAATGTTTTAGTAATAGGCTGCAATTGTAATGCAAATGATAACAATTGTAAGGGTATTTACCATTTTAATAGCTTCATCACCTAATTAGTTGAGTTTCTTCGAATGTGGCATTTCATAAATGAAGTATAAATGATATTATTGAAATAGTGAACACTTTTACAATTGTTATCATTCGTATTACGATGGTAATCAATGACTAAAACATTATATTCTTATAAAAGTTGACAAGTGTAGACAATTTCCCACATTCTCACTCAATTAGTTAAGTTTGTAGAACTTGTTAAATAATGTAGTAAATTATATTTATTGAAACAGTAAAAATCTTTACAATTGTTACCTTTCAATTAAAAGTGTAGTCAATGATTAAAATGGTTACATTATTACTTGTAAAAATTGACCAGGGTTGTCAATTTCCACACCATCATTCAATTAGTTGATTTTTTCCCAAAATGCGAAACTTGTCAAATAAAGTAGTAAATGCTATTTTCTTATCCACTATCTTTTAACAAAATAACCCATTGATTTGACCCATAAGATTGATATGATACTTGCTGATTTCTTTTGGGGTTTCAATAGTGTACAGGAATTCGGACCGGATCGACTGAGTTAAGCCAGAAACCGGCGACTCGACCGGCAAACCGGTCCGAGTTAGGGGTTGAACCGGGGTCATGGCGACTCGGTTCAACTCGGAGCAACTCGCCATAACGCGGTAGTAACTCGGTCGACTCGTCGAGTTAGGGGGTCGACCGAGTTGCAAAAAAAACGCTCAAGCTCTGACCAAGTTTGGAATACGGTGGCTGGTGAGAGGGGAGGAAGGAGAGATAAGGAGAATAAGGAGGAGAGATAAAAAAGCTTTGATTCCCTGGCCAGAACCACTGCTTCTCGTTCGTTCCAACTTCTGCTTCTCGTTCCCTGCCACCACGCTGTGCTGTTTGGACCAGCTTCTTGTTCCCTGGCCTGCACCGTGCTCTGCTCCAGCGTCCGCCTCGCTAAAGAGGCTGAACATAGGAATAGTGCCAAAGAGAGGGGGAGCGATTGCCTATTTAGGTGGCGAGTTCTCGTGCTTAGGCTTTGATTACATATGTGGGTCCCCATCTACCTGATTATCCATTGGGTCTCCCTCAAGTTAGCAGTGAATGCAATAAACCTTGAAGGCTACTATGCAAGAGGCTGAGATGATATGTTAGAGAAGTATGAATAATAGTTAAATTATATACGTAGCCGACCTACTATGATGCTAGCTTCGACTGTGAAAGATATTATATAAATGGTGTCATCTTTATTGGATTTCTACCCTCTCTCACACACACAAAATTACTGAAAGCCACAGTGTGATGTGAATGTGTGGGAGTGGGATATGTGGGATTACTGTCTATGAAGGGATTGCGTGTGAGAGGAGGAAGCTTGTTGATTTTGATGTTTCACTTTCACATCAAAAAATTTTAAAAGGGTGTCTCATCCCTTCCCAAAAACATCATGTATATTTAAATAAAATGTTAATTTTGATGTTAATAATTATTAATTTAGAGATTAAATGATTGTAGGGAAAATATTTTGTTATTGATGTATTTTGATATTTTGTTAAGATAAACTTTTGAAATTATAAATAATGTTGGATATAAATTATAAATATATGATTGGCTTAGTAATTGTTACTTTGTTAATAATAGAATTTACTACTTTATTTTTTTTAATTTTGAATAGTTTAATTGTTAATAATATATTTATTTTTAATTTTTTATTCCTCACCGGTCTGACCCCGGTTTGACTCCGGTCTGACCCACTAACCCTTAAATCACCACCTTGTCCGGTTTAGTCACCGGTCCGGTTTCCTGTACCTTGGATTTCAATGAAGGTAAGAAAAGAATGCATCTTTTATGTTGGGATCAAATTTGTAGGCCAAAAGAAATGGGAGGTTTGGGTATTCAGAAAGTGCATGAATTGAATCTGTCTTTTTGGCAAAGAATTAATGCGTGGCGTGTAATGCTTTCTTCAAAAGATTCTGTGATTAATTTGGTTCTTGGTCCTAATTATGTACATATAAATGAGGATGGAGTCACTCTAAACCAAGCTGTTCAATCTAGAATATGTAACGATAGCATTAAGAAGAGATGGTCAAATTTAGGAAGCATAAATCAAACAAGCTAAGGATCTCTTGCAATGGAGCTTTACTTCTAGCAAGAGATGGTCCAACGGCATGTTTCGGACGGAGTTTAAAAAATATGATCACTCAAATCAAGATAAAATTTCTTTAAGATATTTATTTATTAAACCGTAAATCATATTAAAAAAGTAGCTTTTACCATTAATCCAAACAAGTAATAAGTTTTTGGCTCAAATATTCTTTGTTTCAACAAAGGGTGTCTATGTTCGACTGTCATTATTAGAGTAAGCGATTCTTGCTTACATTCAATGTCTCAAATGAAAAATTCCAAATCAATAAGACATTGAAGTCAATATCCACTTTAAATTCAATGTCTCAAATGAAAAATTCAAAATCAATAAGACATTGAATTCAATGTCCACTTTAAATTCAATGTCTCACATGAAAAAAAAAAAAAAAGCACCAAAGATAGTAAATTTGAAAAGTACAAAAACTTTTTCAACAAAAATACTATTTGAAATTCCAAATACGTTATTACATTTTGAAAAATTCCAAATCAATAATCCATACCAAAATGAAATTTTATTGATTGTAAAATACTATATTCCCTTACTCATTAGAAAAAAAAGATATTGTCCCTTTATCTTGTAAAGGCTAAAGATGTAGATTTAATAACGAAGTAATCAATCATAGAACTCAGTACAATTAACTTTTTAAAAGTGAAAATTTAGAAATGATCAATTAATAGGAATATAAATTTAGCAACGTCGTTAACCCTCCCTTATCTCTGTTAACTAGTTGGTATATTTTAGGATATAAGGTTTGATTTTAGAATCATTTAGATAATCAAAACTACTTCTTTTTACTTAAATTCCTTTGTGAAAGTTGCTCTAAATAATTTTTCTTTATAATGATAATCAAAACTACCCATTTCTATTTGTTTTTTAGAATAAAAGAAAGAAAAAAGTTAAGCAAAAAGAAGTAAGAAAAAAAGTTAAGCAAAAATGAGTAGTTTCGATAACTATTAGAATGATAAAATTATTTAGAGTAATTTTTATAAAGGAAGCTAAACAAAAATAAGTAATTTTGGTTACCTAAATAATTTCAAAATGAAACCCTAAACCTTAAAATAATTAAATATACCAGATGGTTAATGGAATTAGTGAGGTTTAACGGTATTGCTAAATTTACTCCATTATTAATTGATTATTGTTAAATTTACTCCTTAAAAATTTAATTGTGCTGGATACTTTTGATCAACAATTTCATGTTGATAGTGGATGTTCTGTTGATAAAAGCTCATGAATATTATCGCACCTTAACCCTAAACTAAATTGATAAAAAATCATAGATGTAATGTGCAAAAACACTCATAAACCTTTATAAAGTGCATCTAGCACCATGCGTTTTTTATTGTTACAAAAATATCCATGAACAATTGAGAATGAGAGTAAAAATGTCATTTACTATTAAATATAACAAATTACTATTACTTTTGTCACAAGGCTCACATCTTTTTGCACATGCACATATATATAATTAACTATATTAAGTTATATTTAATGTTATGACATTTTTGCTTCCATTTAGAATGTTTATAGGTATTTTTACACATCTAAAAATATATGTTGTTGAACACACTTATAATAAAAACTCATCGGTATTTTTACACGTTAAACCAAAATAATAGATAAAATAATTATCAAAGTAGAAATCCTTGTTTTAAGTCATTTATCAAACAACCAACGATATTTACAACATTTCCACCAAGTCTATCATTTCATCAATGGTATTGATAACTGCTTTTTTTTTTTTTTGACAATTTCAACACTTGAGAAAATACCAGTTAGAGAAATGCTTTAAATAATTTATTACACTGTTAGCGGCACTTACAACACTCACGTTGAGTTTCACTATTTCATCGCACGTTTAGAAACGTGATAGAGAAGTACTTTTATACAAATTGAAGTAAATATATGGAAGAGATTATCTTATTTTACGAAAAACATTATTGAACGTGTATTTAACTTTTACAAACGTTGTCATAAACAAGCCCAATGTCATTTAAAGCAATTTTTTTATAATTTCAATACTTAGAAAAAAATACAAGTACGTGGTACACGTTTTAAATTATTTCCTATACCACGAGTAACATTTACAACACTTCTGCAACATTTTCATTGTTTTACCAAATGTTATACGTTTTAAATCATTTCCTATACCACGAGTAGCATTTACATTTTCATTGTTTTACCAAACAATTTAAAACTTGCCTGAAGTATTGATTTAGAATTTTGCCAATTTTGGAATTGGAATTCCAAATGATATTTTTATGGAATTTTCCTTTTCTTTTTATCACTAAAACTTGATGTACTCTCCTCGATATACAATATAAGTAATTTAAAAGAGAATAACTTAGTCCACCATTCAAGTTGGTTGAAGAATATATATAGTCCACTATACAAGTTAGTTGAAGAATAATTATTGCATATTTGTTAATTTTACTAATGTAATTAATACTTAAATGTACCTCTTTATATTTTTCTCTTTCATTTAAATCATATTTAATATAGGTAAAGTTACAAAATCTTTTCAATATAAGATAAATTTAATGAATTAATCAACATTTTTTTTGTTCTAATGAATTAATTAAAATCTTATATTGTTGTCCGGAGGGAGTATATATAACACTTTGTTCGTATATAATTTTCAACTAACTCTTACACAATAATGAGTAATAATTAAGTCATTAAATATGTCTTAAATAGCTTAAAATTTTCAAGATTCCCTTATTAAAATTCTCTTCCTCCATACGGTCATTATTATAAGACACTTTTAATTAATTCAATGTATCAATAAAATCAATAAAAAATTAAATTTATCATAAAATTTAAGTTAACTTTAATGTTACCTTCATGAACTACACGAACTTCAATATCATATTAATTGCTACTATTTCACACTACCTTGTTAAATATAGGCATATATGGAACAAATATTTAATATTTATTAAAGCCATCACAAATCCTTGTAAGCAGGATCAAAAGTACTTTTTAAAAAAGCGTCTTATAATAAAGACAAGAAATATTATATATTTACAAATAATTCTTACATTTCTCACATTTTTAACCAGAATTAAATAAAAAATTGAAAAGTAGCCACGGTAAATAACCTCTAAGAGCACTTATATTTAGGAAAAATTTCCTTCTACAAAGTAGGCTTATAATAAAAACTAGAGGCATATCTTATGAGAAGTAGCCATGACGTTGTATAGAATAACTTATCTACCTTTGTGTGTGTATAACATAAGATGTGAGTACATAATGCAAGTAGTAATAATTTGCATTAAATTTCATCACTGCAGTAGTAATAATTTGCATTAAATTTCATCATTTTCAGTGGCTCAAATATAACTCTAGAAGACTTTTGAGTCCATGGCGAGATGGCCATCTATAGTATTTTTTTTAAAAAAATTAAGATAAAAATACCATTTACTCTGGTTAGTCTCCTCTTTCAAAGTTTGATTCAAGGAAAAATTATCCAGAGGTTCCAAGCAACAGAATTAACCACAAAATAGTATTAAAGATTCACAAAATTATCATAAGTTCTCAGAAGTAGTTACTAAGGTTGTTAATGAAAGATAGGTTGTTAATGACAACCTCAGCAGCTACTCCTGGGACCTTATGGTAATTTTGTGAACCTTTAGAATCATTTTATGGTTAATTATGTTGATGGGGATATCTAGATAATTTTCCCACAAACAACCTGTGACTGTGGGAGGACCCTGGACCTCAATACAAACATGAGAGGCGAACCATTGACATTTTTAAATAATTATTGCATTTATCTTTAATCCTTAACTTAAAAGTCAATTAATATTTTTGAAGATATTAAAACTCTAAATAAATTATTTTAACGTATTTCTATTTATCTTTTTTAAATAAACTTGCGTAACATATAAATTAATATATAGTTCAATAATATACATAAATAAAAAATTTTAAGTTGACCTGTTTGGGAACGCGATAGAAAAGTACTTTTACATAAATTGAGATAAACATATAGAGAAGATTATCTCGTTTTATAAAAAAAATACTGTTGAGTATACGTAAAAATATTGTTCTAAACTAGCATAGTTGTATTGTTAATCTTTGCGAAAAAATATTTGGCTTTATATTTAAAAAAAAAAAGATAACAACAAAGGACAGCTGAGTCGATAGGATAAGACTTGAGAGTAAGGTAGCAACTTTGAAACGTGGCTTTGGATTGTTGCATAAAAAAAATAGACATGAATTATTGGTGTGGGGCCCAACGACAAACGAAAAGGAAAAAGGTTCATGGATGATATGGATGACACGTATGGGTGATTCATTTCAAATAAAATAAATTATATAATTATCTCGAAAGAATTCTTACAGGAAGAGGGAGGAGTGACATGTAGACTGACGTATACTGTGGGAATTTGGAAAAGCGGTAGATAAATAGTTTTACTTAAATTGAGATAGATATGTGAAGGAGATTATCTTGTTTTACAAAAATCAATGTTAAACGTGCGTTTAACTTTTCCAAACGCTCTAATAAACAAGCATACAATAAAAGTAATTGAGCTGTCATAGGGTCTATTTGGGAATTTTTACGTAAGTAGGGGTAAATATATGGAAGAGATTATCTTATTTTACGAAAAAACACTGTTGAACGTGCATTTGACTTTTGAAAATGTTATTCTAAACATGCCCATAATTTTATTGGTCATCAATACATAAATGAGGCCGTGCACCGGGTATATGCAAGAGTTAACCGGACAAAATGAATTTCCTAGGTACAATTATTCATACATATAATGTGACTTATAAGTATAAATTAACACTGTTACATATATGTGATATACAATTATTCGTAAATAAGTAAACTATTTGAATCTAAAGATAGGATTAAACATGTGATTTAGTAGATTACAATAATTGTGCAAGCTAATAATGATGTGACAATACTTGACATGGTGAAGCTGCAAGCAGTGAGATTCAAGTGCAACAAAACACTTTTCAATTCTTATCACTTTGGTCGTTGACTAATGCCTTGGGTGGTCGGCTTATACGAAAATGTCATTTTCTGATTAATGCAACTCCTAATGATGTATTGTGTCTGTGTAACATTTAAAATTTTACTTTCTGGGATTTAAGTAGCGTTAGGATGAGATTTATTAATTGAATTGATATTTAGAGTAAAATAAATCCATTATGTGTGTTTGGGAATCTGTTGGTAGAAAAGAGTTTACCGATTTCGAGAAGAATTTACCGAATCCAATAAGAATTTATGGATTTCGAGATGCTTTATATAAATTTCAAGATGTTTTTTATGGATTTTAAGATGCTTTTTGTCTTAACTTGCATACACTGTCGGGGGAAAGATTTCCCAACCATATTATTTGAAATGTAAAACGATGGAATGAGAAAAGAATGAAATATGATTGAAATTTAAGGAGAAAATATATGAATCGAGCTGATCATATTTTAAAGTATCAAATTATCTGTTATGAAATAAATATATATAAAGAACATTCCAAATTTTTTTCTTATTCCTAAATTCAAACAACATTATAGAATAATTATTTTATGACAAATGAAAATTATTCTGTAGTTATTTGAGTCATATGAATATACTCAAATATAATTTATTAAAATAAAAGAAATTATAGTATATAATAAACGAAGAAAGAAAAAATCAATAAGATAAAAAAAAAGAAAAGAAAGGGTAACAATGTGAGGAAAATAGAAAATATGTGGTTTTTATTAGAATTTGCTCTTATAGGTTATGCTGGGTAATTTGAGCCACATCTTTTATAGTACTACTATTTGTCATGAGAGAGTGAGAGAGCAAATTCTTTGGGCGTATTGTTCCTTCCCTCGGTAAACTTTTGGTCTAGAGTTTGGACAAAATATTGAGTTTGGCAATAGGTAAATGTAGGATTTAAAATTTAAATAGTAACACGTTTGAATTGATTTAGTTTTTTCTATTAATTGATTTGAGAATTTAAAATTGATTTTCTTATTTAATCAGTTTATTATTTAAGGCATATATGATATTTGTACCTACTATGAATACCACGTAGATGTTTATATCTCTCCAAATTTCCATGATCCCCTATATTAATCTATTATTTCATACAATCATAGAATTAATTTATAAATAGAAGGCCAAGTTCGAGGGGAGTCTAGGGGAACGGGTCTAGGAAAATATTTTGGACGACCATCTCAACAGTCTACTGAAGCTCAGTTTCAATCTAGAGTAGCTAAGATGGAGCAATCACTCCAAGCTAAGTTTCATGCTGAACGCTAGACGCAAAACCAGATGATAAATAATATGCATGAGCAGATAAGATCTGAGATGATGGCTCAGTTTGGAGCTGAGATAAGAGCTCAGATAAGAGCTGAGATGAGAGCTGAGTTCGCAGCTCTTCTAAAATCGGGGAAGCTGATTGAGGAACTGAAGAATATCGATTCCCCTGTATTTCCCAGTAGCAAAGATAGCAATCATCCGCTTGATACATTAGCATTGGGTGACCTCCCCCTGATCCCCCGGCAGAAGAAGTTAGAGAGGATTGTACTCTCTACCTGGATGAGCCAATACGTGCCATTGCCCATGCTTATTTCTATAGGCAAGCTACTACGCACCATTCTTTGCCAATTCCGGATATCTTGTCTCACGTATCGGTGACAGGTATTGAAGATGGTGAGGAAGGCTCCGATGTCCCAGTCCCTGATCGAGAGATGCTCCATTTAGGCCAATCCAAGGGTTGCTTCATTCTTTGGCCGAAAAATCTCATTTCTATACCTACAACACCTCACTAGGTAGTAGCCACCTTATGATCTTACTTAATTTTTTTCGGCATTATATTTATAATCTGTATTCTCTACTTTACTAGGACCCAGAAGCAGCTGCAAAATTCCCATCCTTGTCATGGCTGCGGCAGCTACGAAAAAAATTTACATCCGTGACCATACAGATGGTTGATGGAATTGTTGGTTGTGGTACAACGTATGAATTCAGTATCGACAAGGATGATGTGAAACAATTTCTATCTCTGGATGACCTCGATATATCATGGATTCAATCTGCAATCTTGTAAGTTTTGTATATTCCTATCTTCAATTGATGATGCCATTTATTTAGGTTTTATGTAATTTAATATTTTCTTTGTTATTGAACTCTTTAATAAGACCTTGCACAGTATTTGCATCGACTTTTCTAAAGATGATTTGTATGGATTTTTATGTCCTGCGAATATAATGAAGAGTTATAATTCTGTAGAACATTGGGTGCATTACGTTGGGAGCACAATACGAGCAGACGTTAATCCAAAGATATGTTACCTAGCGCCAATAATTGAAAGGTATGAAATTATATTAATTCCTTTAACACATTTAACATAATTCGTAATAATTAACTTGTTTTGCTAACTTCATTTTCATGTATATGTGTTGTTGTAGTCATCATTGGAGTCTCTGTGTTGTCTGCCCCATCGTGAATACTGTGTATTGGTTCGATCCGTTGCCTGGAAGAAAGACAGGGAAAGAGCAAAAATACATTTTTGATACGTAAGATTTTGTATTTCTAAATTATTGCTTTTAACAGTATTTAGAAATGTTTTTTCATATGTAACTACTGTCAATTCAATTGCAGCGCACTCAAGACATATCGAATAATGGGCGGTAAACATGAAGGTATAAATAAAAATACACAGTGGTGTTATCCAAAAGTAAGTACTTTGACTTTAAGTTCTTTCATTGAATGCCGTTTTATCCCTTTATACTTTTTGACAATTTTTTTATCTTTAGTGCCCTCGACAATTAGGCAATACTGAGTGCGGGCATTATGTCGTCAGTTACATGTATAGCATCATTCAGAGCGGATTGACTAGAGATCTAGAAGAGGTTTTACGTAATTTATCAAATATTGATGAGTTAATCGTTTAGTTTGATGAATTTGGATTTGTTTTAATAATTGTTTTTAAATTTGTAGATTTTTGATAATGATGATGCTTACATGGCTGGTAACATTGATTTGATACGTGATTTGATGGCCAAACGTCTTATTGATTTGTAGATCATGCTTATTTCTTCAAGGTTAATATATATAGTTTCAACCATTTATGTCGACTTGTATAGGGTTAATTAGATTGATGAATTATGTTACTATGCAACAAATGTACAATGATATATTTGTTTAGCAAATGACAATGGTGACTTTTGTGTTACGCGGTAATAAGGACTTGGCTTTCGAAGAAATATATATACGTCTAACTCTTGAGGAATTTTAATTTGTATTTCTCCGCCACAACGACTTTTGATTAGAACCCTGATATTTGTTTATTCTGTCTGGACTTGATTTGGTGTATAAAATATAACTGTAAGCTGAATCAGGTGGGTTGATAAAATTGAAATTTTTTTTTAAAAAATAGTATATACGGCGCCCTACATAGTCTAATGGGCGCCGTAGGTGTAAGCTACGGTGCCCTACATTGAAATGTAGGGCACCATAGGTATCCTACGGCACCCTACATTGAAAAAAAGGGTGTCGTAGGTCAGATCTACGGCGCCCTACATTGTAATATAGGGCGCCGTATGTCCAACCTACGACGCCTAACATTACAATGTAGGGCGCCGTATCTCTGACCTATGGCACCCTCCAACAAAAAGGGTGCCGTAAGCTCTAACTTTCTACTCCCCTCACATATACACCCATTAAGAAAGGGCGTCTATTGGTTGAAAAATAGGACGTAAAAGGTACCTTTTGTAGTAGTGTTTTCTTTGAAGTTGTTAGGGTTGTAACCTAACTACGACATGAAGAACATATGAATATGGGATGATGCATGCATGATCATGAGCTAAGAAGGCTAAAGAAGGATAAGAAACTAATCATGCATGTTAGAGTTAAGATCATTAACCAAAAAGAGGTTTTGATAACAAAAAGAAAAATTGGTTTTCAATGTTGAAGGGTTCCAAAGGCCCTGAAAAATGAATCTGTTTCCAGTGGTGATTTAAAATAGCAAACCAGCTCCAAATGGATTGAAATTTTTCAGTAAGAAACTAAACATCCTAAGCTTTAAATTTATATAAATGTTACGAAATTTGGATGTGTAGATTAAGAGATATGATTTTCCAAAGTTAAGGGGAAAACTGGAAAAACAGACAGTGACCATTTGGACATTGCTACGGTTTTGGAATAAACTGATTCAAATGGGCAAGGACTGGAACCAATGAGTATTTTTCCCCTATAGATCACTTAATAAGCTAAATTTATAAATTGGAACCACTCCATTTTGAGTTTTATAGAATTAATTATGAATTTTCAAAGTTGGGCCAGAAATCTGGAAAATGAGCCAGTGAACAGTAACCACGGTTTTAAGAAAGAAAAATTTTCAAGTTCACTAAAAAGGCCAAATTGAGTTATCCAAGGCCTAAGAGTGATTCATAAGTGATATAATAAGTAAATATAGGGGAAAATAGGAGGTGTTACACTTGGTGGTATCAGAGCCTAAGGTTTTGGCTTATAGGCACACAATAAAAGTTTTTGGACATCCTTATTGCATTGATGTTGCATGGATGTGTGTTTAATGTGAAGCGTAAATGATATGTGTTTAGTGCTTTATTGGTTGTGACTTATGCTTGAGTAGTTAATGAACCCAATTATGTTCTGAAATGAATAAATAAGAATAGCCAAGCATAAGTAGTGATAGCACTAAGATAACACAAACACATAATCCTGAGTACGAGGAGCATGATACACATACCCCGGAGACGAGTTTACAGTCCAAACCATCAGTCAACGATGATGATCCTCGTGAGACGGAGGAGCCCATTAAAGAGGAAGACAATGCACAAGCTGAGACAGGTATGCTGAAAGAAAAGCGCTCAAGAAAGAAAAGAATGATAGATGAGCCGAAAGAGATGCCAAGCCGATGAGCCGGAAGAGATGCCGGTATTGGAGAAAGATGCAAAGTATGGCTCAGACAGCCATTGAAAGAATCCTTTATGATTAAGCTGGAGAGGCTAATCATATCAGTAATATAAGAGGATCCAGAAATGGGAAAAGAATCCCAAACATACTCTATATGGATCAGGATCCAATATCATAGTATCATCTCAAGATTCAAGCGAGATGTAGAGGCAACCAGTGGATATAAGTTAAGGTTATAAAGTCCATCCAAAAGAGATAGCTTACGGGAAATCCAGATACCATGAATTTGATAGGGCGTATCTGGGAATCGAAGACCCGCTAATTCCAAAACTATACTTCTCTTCGAGGATGAAGAGGTGATTTAGCTCGAATAGAAAAGGGCCAAAGAGGCCTTTGAGCTTGATTAGCTCACAGAAGATGCAGTACAGAACAACGAATGGTCGTGGGCTTTGATGATGTCCAGTAATGGGTTAGTAAATCTAGTAAGTCTAACCTATTCATATTTGAAGGATCCCTGGACGTTCAAGTCGCCAAAAAGTGGAATACGCAACCTGAAAAGAGTTTCAAGGTGATGAACTGCCCTCAGAAATAAAAGCCTAGCAAGGTAATTAAAAAATGGAGCAAGAGGTAGATAGATGATGATGGAATATAAAGCTAAAGATGTTTCCAAGATGGCTTTCTAGATGAGGTACGGATACTATAAGTTCTTAGTGATGCCGTTTGAATTAACAAATGCCCATGCAATTTTCATGGATTACATTAATCATATTTTTTGGCAATACTTGGATTAGTTGTCGTAGTCTTCATGGAGGATATTCTAGTGTACTCCCAATCTTTAGAGGAATATGAAAGGCATCTGAGAATTTTATTAACAACTTCAAAAGAAAAACATTTATGCGCTAAGCTCAGTAAGTGGATGGCTGGTTATCAAAGTCCTAGGGCACTTGATCCCTCAGGAAGGGGTTGCTGTGGACTGCACCAAAGTAAAGGCAGTACTGAGACGGAATCGGCCTAGGACAGTAACAGAAGTGAACTTCCTAGGGTACCGATCTCTCAGGAAGGAGTCGCAGTATATTGCGCCCAAGTAGGGGCAGTACTGAGGGGGAATCTACCTAGGATAGTAACCGAAGTCGGGAGCTTTCTGGGCCTAGCAGATTATTACTAATGTTTTATATAAAACTTTTCTTAGATTGCCTTACCACTGACTAAGTTCACAGAAAAGAACCAATCTTTTACGTGGGATGAGAAATGCGAGGCTAATTTTCAAGAGTTAAAAAGGAAGCTAACCTCGGCCTCTGTATTGATAATCCCTAATCAAAAGGAAGTCTATATGGTTTATAGTGATGCTAGTATGTAGGGACTGGGATGTGTTTGAATACAACAGGGGAGAGTGGTAGCTTATGCCTCCCAGCAGTTGAAGCCGTATGAAAAGAATTACCCCACGCATGATTTGGAGCTAGCAGCGATAGTTTATGCTCTAAAGATATGGAGAAATTATTTATATGGAGCAACCATCAAGCTGTATTGTGACCATAAAAGTCTCAAGTATTTACAAGATTAGAAAGAGCTGAATATGAGACAGAGACGATGGATAGAATTGCTCAAAGTTTATAAATACAAGATAAAGTATTATTTGGGGTAAAAGTAAATTTAATTGCCGATGCATTGAATAGAAGGATAATGCAGGTGGCTATGATGATGATAAAAGAGCAAAGGATACTAGATGAGACTGAATCATACCTCTGAAATTGAGATGGAAGAGATGTTCAAATAAAGAATCGTTAATAGTCCAGTAACCTTTGAGGTTGTTATACATCCTAAGCTATTAATGAGCTAGGATATGATCGTGTACTGGACGAAATACGCTATCAGAGATAAAGTTCCATACATCAGAATCATTTAGAGGTTAAAATGAATTATAAAAGCAGGAAGACGAGATAAAGTTAATGATGAAATCCTGTGTAATGACTCTAATGCCAGGAGTAAATAGAGGCATAAAGTGTGAATAGTTGAAGCATGATTATGATACAAAAGTGTTGTTTTGGGTTGTATCTTATGATAAGTAAGTATGAGAATGAGTTGGGTAGACGTTGAACAAGTTGTGGTTAATTTCCTAAAAGAAATTTGAAAGTAAACAGTACCAGAAGTACTGGAGCTGCTGAAAGACTTTGTGAGTATTATGAGTCAGCAGATAGATTGTGATGGATATAGCAGCAGCATCAATGCTTGCAATAACCACAATAGATGTCCCCACTTGAACCGGCCCAAGTTTAATAGCAATAAAGGTATAGTACTAGCAGTTGAGTCGAGGATACTTCGTAATGCACTATCTGAGAGTCTATATGCTTAAATCCTCACATGATAAAAGACTCCCATGAGGATGAATTGCAAAGCTGAGATGACCATGGGCGGATTGGTCAAGAAATCTTAAGGGCTACCGGAAGGAAGGTAAGGTAGCGCATCATGATGATTCAAATGATGAGAAAGAAATGATATGACACACCTCAGGATGATAAATGCAAGTGATACAGAATTTAATGATGCCTTGAGAGATGAAATTTTAATTAGCGATCTTTCGTTATGTTCAGGAAGTCATAGAAAGGTATGATCCTCAGGCTTGATATGAATGTGAGAAGTAAACATCTCATCAGTGAAAACCACTGCTTATTGAATAAGAAAGACATCAAAGGTTCCCTAATTGGGATAAAGTACATTGCGTCAGTGTGAGAAGAGGAAATACCCAACAAAAAGCATATCAGAGAATGCTATAGCCAAAAAGTATCACTTTAAAGTCTGGAATGGTGATTTTTCCTATGTCATCGCCGCAGTTAGGCATATGATGATTAAAGTCACCGCAGTCGGGCGAATCGCCACAGTTAGGCGAGCCACTTCCTGATAGACAGGAAGAAAGGCAAACCCTGATAGACAGGGGTACGTGGGATTAATTGCTCTAGCACAAGGCAAGCTACTTCCTGAGAGACGGGAAGAAAAGCAAATTCCTGATAGACAGAAATAAATAGGACTCCAATGGGAAACCATTGTGTGCTTCCTATATTACCCCACGAGAAAGAAAAGAGTAACAGTGAGGCATATGGAGTAAACCATTCCCAATATGAAGAGAGAAATAATGAGCTAATAGCAATCAAGGACAGAATTCCTTGAAAAATTTGGGTACCAGATGAGCTAATGAGAAGAGCATAATGATAATCCTCTTTCTCTGCAATGTATTGGTAAAGATTAAAGAAGTAGTAAGGATGTGTAAATCTTGAAAGATAGCAGTTTGGCATAATGCAGACATTGAAAGATTAGCCAAATGAAGGAATCAATGTCTGAGAATTCAAGAAGCGTAGAAAAAGGGAATGTAGCCTGAGAAAGTTAACAGTTATAAGATAAAGTGATATGAAAAGATAAGTTCTAGAAAAGTGCTAGAGCAACAAAAAGGAATAAGCAAGATCTCAGAAAACAACATTGGTTTCTATGGCTAGTCTTGGGGAATTATCAGTCTAGTTATTAATGAGGATAGATAACTTATTCTTAACCTATATTCCATGGTCTAAGGGTTTCTAAAGAGCAAAAATGACTCCCTTAATAACGTTATGAGGCAAGGGTCTAAGACCAAGCCTACCGAATGGCGCTGATGCATACAAGGTCATAATGGACCTTAACAAAGAAGCCTATGAAGAGGCTTACAGTCCAAAGCATGATTCTACTCTTAGAACACGAAAATGAGATGACCAGGAATTGGGTCAAGATAAGAAAATGTCCTTATGACGAATAGCTAGTGCAGAGGAGTACCCTTGACTATTTCCTTAGATAAGCCAGATGTCAATTTAAAGTGAGCTTATTCCAACTCCCAAAAAGGGGAAAGTAAAGAAAGTTAAGTACAAAGTAGAGCTGTAAGTCCTGAATGAGTTATAATCAGGCTAGCTAAAAAGCACGATGAATCGAAGAAGCAAAGAATACTAGAACGCTTTAGAGCTTGGAACTTAAAGCCTCCAGCATAAGCGCGAACAGATAATTATGAGGCTAGTTAAATGATGAGAGAATTAGATCATAAAGTAAAATTTTCTCTGAATGATGAAAGCATCGAAGAGCTAAGGGAAGTAAGAGATCTCAAAAGTTCCCTAATGGAATGCTAAGATTCGGAATGCTAAAGTTCAGTAAAGGATGTTATATCCCTCCAAAGCCTATTATGAGGCTATGGGGATGAAGAAAAGAAAGAGAGAGAAAAGCCCTTTCGATGGAATGAACTCACCAAGTAATGATAGAAAAAGACTAAAGAGTGAGTTAAGGGTAAAGATACAAAAAGTGTCAGATAGCCAAAGTTAGCAAAAAGTAAGGCTAACTAAAGGAGATGACCAATGAAATGTGAGGCAGCAAGTAAAGCTTGCCTCACAAATCTTTCTCTGGAACTGAATGGTCAACTATTAAAGGTCAAGAAACTCTAGCAAAGGAACAGATTGCATGATTCTCAAGAGCAATTGTAAGGCTAAGAAGGAA
>JANTPZ010152395.1:0-17274 GCA_025593235.1 Vachellia pachyceras | reverse complement strand
CACCTTTGATTGAAGACTTGAAGAAGCTATGGGAGGAAGGCGTTGATGTGTTTGATGCATACAAGCAGGAGTCATTTAAGTTACATGCGATGATCTTCACAACGATAAATGACTTTCCTGCGTACGGTAACTTGTCAGGATACAGTGTAAAGGGGCATAAAGCATGTCCGATATGTGAAGCAGACACTTACTTCCATTAACTTAAGCATGGGAGAAAAACTGTATACCTTGGCCATAGGAGGTTTCTTCCTCGGTTTCACCCGTATCGTAGGTTAAGAAAGAATTTTAACGGCTTTTCGGAGAATGGAATGGCTCCAAAAGCATTAACTGGAGAGGAAGTATATCGCTGGATAGAGAATGTCAACGTCATCTTCGGTAAGAATCAGAGAAGTGCCGGTGAGAAGAGCGTATGGAACAAGCGGTCAATTTTTTTTTATCTTGCATATTGGCGTACTCTTGATGTGAGGCACAGTATTGATGTAATGCATGTGGAGAAGAACGTTTGTGATAGCCTTGTCGGGACGCTGTTGCACATACCGGGAAAGACTAAGGATGGAATCAGTGCGAGACTAGACTTGGTTGAAATGGGAATAAGAGAACGGTTACATCCAAAGCTAAGAGATGATGGTAAAAAGGCATACATGGAGCCAGTAGCGCATACACTGTCAAAAGCTGAGAAAAAAAGTTTTTGTGAGTGTTTGCATACAATGAAGGTACCATAAGGGTATTCTTCGAATGTGAAAAGGCTTGTTTCATTAGATGATTTGAAGCAAGTGGGATTGAAGTCTCACGATTCTCATGTATTGATGCAGCAGTTATTACCAGTAGCTATTAGAGGCATTATGAAAGATGACATTCGAGCCACCATAACTAGATGAAAACCCAATGGTGGTGCCAGATTCGACTACTGTGAAAAAGTTTAGGGGATGTACAACCATGGCCTCGTTTACTGCATGTCGTCGCCAATAAAAGGAGAAGCTGCATGTAGAATTCAATGCCGATATGAATCCCACCGGTGATGAGCAAGATCGATTTATCAGCTATTTAGGGTATTTGGCACAGAGCAGAGTTAGCATATTGTACCCTAGATGGCGGTCTGTTCCACAAGAAACATGAGATATGATATGGCAAGAAATTTTAGTATGTAACTTTTAATACTACTTCATTTCTATCTTCATTTCGATTGGTTCAAATGTCATTATAAAATGTTGTACTTTGCAGCAAACATATGACGTTCCAGATACTAAAGAAATGAAGAAACACTGGATGGGGCTTGTTCACATACGCTGGAAAGACTTCAAGAACAAGCTGTCGCGATATTATATTCGGGGGTCAAAGAAAAATGAACACCCATGTCAAAAATATCCTTTTCTGGCCCCAAAGACTGGAGGCTGTTTGTGGCGTCACGGAAAGACCCACAATTTCAGGTAACATCCTTCAGTCATCTACATTTTGTTGCTATCACTGTCTAAAATTTTCCTCTTATGCCTTAATAGGAATTAAGTGAAGCCAACAAACAGAAGGGTGCTGCAAACATCTATCCGCATTATTTGTCTCGTGGCGAATACAGCAAGATTCAGCAAAAGATGATGGAGGAGGAGCAACAAAGATTAGAGGAGGCATCCGCCTTAGATCCCCCCGTTGCCGTCCAGGCCCCTGCTCCTCCTCCACATCATAAAAAATGGAAAGCAGTGAGGATGAAAGGTGGGAAGTACATCAATGAAGCAGTTGCTGAGGTGGCTGGAAGGATTGTAAGTGTTAACATATAATAATCACATGGGATTGTTTGTCTTAGTTTATTAGTACATCACTTATGACGTATTATACGATACAAGATGACCTTACACAGCAGAGCAGCTAGGGAACTTTCACTCAAAGTGGGAGGATGGACATCTTAGCGATGGCGATTGGAAGGCCAGATTACCCAAGCAAAGTTCGAGGGGAGTCGAGGGGAATGGGTCTAGAAAAATATTTTGGACGACCATCTCAATAGTCTACTGAAGCTCAGTTTCAATCTAGAGTAGCTGAGATGGAGCAATCACTCCAAGCTAAGTTTGACGCTGAACGCCAGACGCAAAACCAGATGATAAAAAATATGCGTGAGGAGATAAGATATGAGATGATGGCTCAGTTTGGAGCTGAGATAAAAGCTGAGATAAGAGTTCAGATGAGAGCTGAGTTCGTAGCTCTTCTGAAATCGGGGAAGCTGATTGAGGAACTGAAGAATATCGATTCCCCTGTATTTCCCAGTAGCAAAGATAGCAACCATTCGCTTGATACATTAGCACTAGGTGACCCTCCCCCTGATCCCCCGGCAGAAGAAGTTAGAGAGGATTGTACTTTCTACCTGGATGAGCCAATACGTGTTGTTGCCCATGCTTATTTCTACAGGTAAGCTACTACGCACCATTCTTTGCCAATTCCGGATAGCTTGTCTCGCGTATCGGTGACAGGTATTGAAGATGGTGAGGAAGGCTCCGATGTCCTAGTCCCTGATCAAGAGGTGCTCCATTTAGGCCAATCCAAGGGTTGCTTCATTCTTTGGCCGCAAAATCTCATTTCTACACCTACAACACCTCACGAGGTAGTAGCCACCTTATGATCTTACTTAATTTTTTTTCAGCATTATATTTATAATCTGTATTCTCTACTTTACTAGGACCCGGAAGAAGCTGCAAAATTCCCATCCTTGTCATGGCTGCGGCAGCTACAAAAAAATTTACATCCGTGACCATACAGATGGTTGATGGTATTGTTGGTCGTGGTGTAACATATGAATTCAGTATCGACAAGGATGACGTGAAACAATTCCTATCTCTGGATGACCTTGATATATCATGGATTCAATCTGCAATCTTGTAAGTTTTGTATATTCCTATCTTCAATTGATGATGCCATTTATTTAGGTTTTATGTAATTTAATATTTCCTTTGTTATTGAACTCTTTAATAGGACCTTGCACAGTATTTGCGTCGACTTTTCTAAAGATGATTTGTATGGATTTTTATGTCCTGCGAATACAACGAAGAGTTACAATTCTACAGAACATCGGGTGCATTACGTTGGGAGCACAATACAAGCAGACGTTAATCCAAAGATGTGTTACCTAGCGCCAATAATTGAAAGGTATGAAATTATATTAATCCCTTTAACACATTTAGCATAATTCGTAATAATTAACTTGTTTTGCTAACTTCATGTTCATGTATATGTGTTGTTGTAGTCATCATTGGAGTCTCTGTGTTGTCTGCCCCATCGTGAATACTGTGTATTGGTTCGATCCGTTGCCTGGAAGAAAGGCAGGGAAAGAGCAAAAATACGTTTTTGATACGTAAGATTTTGTATTTCTAAATTATTGCTTTTAACAGTGTTTAGAAATGTTTTTTCATATGTAACTACTGTCAATTCAATCGCAGTGCACTCAAGACATATCGAATAACGGGCGGTAAACGTGAAGGTATAAATAAAAATACACAATGGTGTTATTCAAAAGTAAGTACTTTGACTTTAAGTTCTTTCATTGAATGTCGTTTTATCCCTTTATACTTTTTGACAATTTTTTTAATCTTTAGTGCCCTCGACAATCAGGCAATACTGAGTGCGGGTATTATGTCGTCAGTTACATGTATAGTATCATTCAGAGCGGATTGACTAGAGATCTAGAAGAGGTATTACGTAATTTATCAAATATTGATGAGTTAATCGTTTATAGTTTGATGAATTTGGATTTGTTTTAATAATTGTTTTTAAATTTGTAGATTTTTGATAATGATGATGCTTACATGGCTGGTAACATTGATTTGATACGGGATTTGATGGCCAAACGTCTTAATGATTTGTTGATCATGCTTATTTCTTCAAGGTTAATATATATAGTTTCAACCATTTATGTCGACTTGTATAGGGTTAATTAGATTGATGAATTGTGTTACTCTGCAACAAATGTACAATGATATATTTGTTTAGCAAATGACAATGGTGACTTTTGTGTTACGCGGCAATAAGGACTTGGCTTTCGAAGAAAAATATATACGTCTAACTCTTGAGGAATTTTAATTTGTATTTCTCCGCCACAACGACTTTTGATTAGAACCCTGATATTTGTTTATTCTGTCTGTACTTAATTTGGTGTATAAAATGTAACTGTAAGCTGAATCAGGTGGGTTGATAAAATTGAAAAAAATTTAAAAAAAATTAGTATATATGGCGTCCTACATTGAAAAAAAAAGGGCATCGTAGGGCAGATCTACGGCGCCCTACATTGTAATATAGGGCGCCGTATGTCCACCCTACGGCGCCCAACATTACAATGTAGGGCGCCGTATCTCTGCCCTACAGCGCCCTTCAACAAAAAGAGCGCCGTAAGCTCTAACTTTCTACTCCCCTCACATATACACCCCCAAGAAAGGGCGCCTATTGGTTGAAAAATAGGGTGTAAAAGGTACATTTTGTAGTAGTGCATACTAAAAATTATATCTTATGTAGGATTCAAAGCTTATATTCATAAAAATGGAAAACTCAAAGTATACTTAAAGAAAAGCCTATAGGTTTGATAGGAGTTCTTAAAAAGAAAAGCCTTACTCATTTTAAAAAAGTCGGCCTTTAAATAGGTAAGGCCTCATTAGCCTTTAACCAAGTCAGGCCATTGGCCTTTATTAAAGATCGGCATATTTCCACTCCTAAACACATTGGCCACAAAATTTTTAAACTAATTATTCATAAATAATAAGTTCATTAAATTCTCAAAATAGAAGGGATGAATATGCTATCTTAAAAAGGGAAAGACACAATGACCAAAAACTTTTAAAATAATTATTAGTAAATAATAAATACATTAAATCCTTAAAAAAGATAGGGGATGAATATACTGTCTTAAAAAGAGAAAGGCACAATGATCAAGAAATTTTATAAACTAATGGTTAGTAAATAATAAATGCATTGAATCCTTGAAAGAGTGGGAATAGATCCACTGCCTTGAAACGGAAAAGACATGATGATCAAGAAATTTTTTATACCAATGTTAGTAAGTACTACTAATAAATGCTGACGCGATAATAAATAAACTTTTTAAACTAATAATCTCTGGTTTTTTATAAATAATATTCTCAGTCGTGAGTTGTACTTTTCTAAAAATTTAGTATATTTTTAATCTTATCTTCAGTTAATGATGTCTTTTTTATATATTTTTCACTAATTCTCTCTTTTCTTTTTTTCAACTCATCTTATCTTCGATTTATCCTCCTCATAAATAAGAATATACTAGAAACAATTACTTCAACACATTTACTTCTTTTAACTAATAATACATTTTACATAATTTGATATTTACTTTTTTTGCTTATAAAAAAGACTTGTGGGTAATAAATAATAAATACAGCATAGGCAGATTGCGCCATTCACTTTTTTTTTTTTTTGCCAATGTGCCATTCAATTGTCCATGCTTGCATCTCCCTAATTAATACTCCGATCTTTGTATTTATAAATTATAACGCAAAAGCTTCTTTCTTTCTTTGTTTTTTTTCCTTTTTTGCCGTGCCAAGAGCTTTTCAAGAAACAGGTCTAGTCCCTAATTAATACTCCGAATCTTTTCATTCAATGTACCAATTAATGTCTTAACTTAAAAGGATATTTTTTACCCAAAAATTAGTCTCCCATTTCGCCTATATAAAGCACTGGTTCGCAACATTTTCTCATCAGAGAACAAACATGGGGAAGTCTTCTGTTAGATTCATGTTCTTATTGGCCGTTTTGATCGTTGCATCAAGTAAGATTCTAGCTTTCCTTTTCAACTCTATGCTTTGCAATATTGTGGTCAAAGCAGATTTATCATACATTATAGGGGATCTATGTTCGAAACTTCAAATTAACTTCCGTGTAGCGTTTTCAGCATAGAATCTATTATTTGTCATTGTCACAGTACGCTTCCCAATTTTTGAATTAGTTGAATCATTTTTATGAGATTTCATTTGGGTTTATCCCAACATTAAAAAGTATTTTTTCTATTTTACCCCTAATTAATGCTATTCTCCCTACTCTTTTTCTCACATATTCTTTTCATCTTTTTGTCCACCATTAATTTTCTCGCTTTTACTTGCCCATTATATAAATAAGGGCATACATGGCAAAAAGTTTATCTTCCTATATATTTATTATTTTTAATAATTTTAACCTATTTTTCTTAAAATGATCTTATAAAAGGATGAGATGGAGTTTTTATTGTGATATGATTGATATTGCACGGATGTTTATTGTATTGTATTCCCTCTAGTTCTATTTATAACTTTAAATAATCGACTTACAGAAATAAAAAAGTTCGTTAACACTAGTTAAAAGTAATCAATATGTAAAAAAATAACTTGTTTTCCAACTTATATATGGAGAGAATGAATATGAGAGGTAATGAGTGAGAAAAATACATGGGAGTCATATGTAATTAATTGGGTGTAAAATTTTGGGCCTTTTTCTTTCTGATTCGGAAATAAAAGATTTTTTTTCAAACTAATGCTTAGTAAATAATAAATACACTAAATCCTTGAAAAATATAGAGATTATAAAGCTAATGTCATGAAAGGGCTTTATACAGCGACCAATAAATTTTGAAACTATTAGTTAGTACATAATAAGTAAAAAAATCATTGAGAGAGGGAGGATGAATGTACCACGTTGGAAAGGGCAGGATCCACTGGCTGAGAAAATTTTTGAACTAATGGTTAGGAAATAATAAATACACTAAATCCTTAAAAGGAGATTATGTCCTGCGACAACGACAAATAATAGATTCTATACGAAAAAGTGAAAGCAATAATGACTAGGAAATTTATATTAATATAATTTGTGAAAATATTACTTTTATCTTAACAATTAAATTTAGTGGGAAAAGTGCTTAGAAAAAATTAAATTGGTATTAAATATTTATAGATTTATTGTAAGATGCATAAAATCTTCACTTATTTAATTTCGGTACATTGTGTTAATGGCAGATTATGGTATAATGTATTTTGAATTCTATGCATCTCATGCATCAGCAAAACCTCAAACTAACTGACAAGAAATTTTCTATTCCATTGGAAATATATAAAAAAAATTATTTCTTACTTTTATCATGCTGTGAAGCGCTTTCAGTACTTAATCTACTTGTTACTACAATCATTTTATTACGGTATAATGGATTATTGCATGGATGATGATGATGATGATTATTATTATTATTATTATTATTATTATAAATTGTATTGTATTGTATATGCAGATGTGTGCGAGGAATGTGAAGCAAGGGGGCCTGTGATAAACTGCCTTAACTGCCCTTGCCCTTGCGATGCATTAGTTGGTTGTCCATGTCGTCCTCCTCTACTGCATGCCAGCAACCAATTTCCTCCGACTAATAATAATAATGCTTAGAGAAATATGTAATATCTTAATGGTTTTGAGACAATCAACTATGCTTCTATAAGAATGTTATGTAGTTACGTATTCAAGAAATAATAAAACTTATTATGACGCATATTTCTCCCATTATCATTCGTGCAATTCAAAAAACCGAAGGTTTAAATGTCAGTAGGTTAAGCCGGTCGTTTTTAAATGGTACAATTTAATTGAAATGAAAATATTAATATCTTAGATAAAATAATAAAACAAAAATGATTAAAAAATATATTATTCTGAAGGCAGGATAGGCAACAATGAAGTAGAGGAAGAATTTTTATAATTGTATTTTTTTGTCCAGCTCATATATTATTCTGCCACATATGCATCTACATCAGCATTTTAGTCAATACGTTCGTAAACGTTCCATGTTACTAATATAAACAGTGATTGCATTTTAGCACCCTTTTAGAGTCTTTAATAGGTAATTTTCCTCCCACAATTTGTATATGATGCCAGTAGCTCCTTTTAAAAAACATAAAAGCTATTTTTGCACTTCTGAAAGTCTTATAATAGTGCTGAACATTTTTTGATAAAAATTTTTGAGTATTTTTATACCTTAACCCCAGTAACAAAAAAGCTGGGCTAAAAATGAAAGTGACAATAAAGGAAAAAAAAAAGGTGAAAGCCAAGGAAAAATTTTAGGTAATGAAATTAATAAATGTCAAAAATATGAGTGACGATAATTGTTTTCCAAACCAGAGAAATGTGATCTATCTCAATTAATGATAGGGAGAATCAGAAAAATAAATCCAACATTGAAAAATTAATTAAAGAATGAGAACTGGGTAATGATAAAAGCCAGTTACATTTACATAATATGAAAGGTCAGTTGCATAGAAATTTAGTTGCATAAAATATTTCAAAAATGAAAATACAATTGACATTCCATATTATGCAAGTCCCATTATCCAATTAGTTTGTCAATAGGGGATTTTCCCCTATTCTCCCTTAATGATAAGCATTTAATAATTTGGTTAATGTGTTCTTGCCACCATCAAAATTTCTAGTTAGAACCCATCAAAAGGTCATTTGTGAAATGGGAAGAAAGAGGATGAATCTACTGCTTTGAAATGGAAAAGACCTAATTTAAGGAGCAAGGCCTGGGGGCCTGAAGTTTGAAAATATACAATTTTTTTTTAATTCAGACCTAAACCTTTAAAAGGTATGATCTAATCTGAAGCCCTTTTAATGGCCTATTTCCAATGTAGACATTTAGAAAACCTCATATTCTTGGATTGAATGCCATAAATAGGCTTTAATTATACTATAAATTATATTTTATGTAGGATTTAAAGCCTATATTCGTGAAAACGGAAAGCCCAAAGTATACTTAAAGACTACATTAATTTTAACTAGGCAATCCCTTTAGGTTTGATAGGAGTCCTTTAAAAGAAAAGGCTTACTCCTTTTAAAAAGGTCGGCCTTTAAATAAGCTTGAATCTTGGCGTTCTTGTTAAACAAACAACAGGTAAAGCCTCATCAGCCTTTAACCAAGTCAGGCCATAGGACCCTATTAAAGATCGGCATATGTCCACTGTTAAACACAATGGCCATGAAATTTTTAAACTAATTATTCGTGAATAATAAATGCATTAAATTCTCGAAAGAGGAGGGATGAATATGCTATCTTAAAAGGGGAAAGACACAATGACAAAAAACTTTTAAACTAATTATTAGTAAATAATAAATACATTAAATCCTTAAAAAAGATAGGGGATGAATATTTACTATCTAAAAAAGAGAAAGGCACAATGATCAAGAAATTTTTTAAACTAATGGTTAGTAAATAATAAATGCATTGAATCCTTGAAATAGAGGGAATAGATCCACTGCCTTGAAACGGAAAAGACATGATGATCAAGAAATTTTTTATACCAATGTTAGTAATTACTACTAATAAATAAATACAGACGCGATCATCAAAAAACTTTTATTAAACTAATAATTTCTGGTTTTTATAAACATTATATGTAGATGCCCATAAACTATTTGCCTTTCATAAACTAATAATCTCTCTCATGAATAGCTTTTAGAGGCTTTTATGAAATGGTTACATATTGTATTGTATACTAATGGGAATTGATGTTTGTACTTATTCAATGTAATATTAGTTGAGCTAAAAGCCTATATATGGAAGCTATGCACATATGATGGACATGAGAAGATGAATAAAAATTGTTCCCCTCCTCCTTACAATTTCTCTCTTGTTTGTTCATCTCCCCAATCTCAAATCTCCCATTTTTATAACACGTTATCAGCATGAAAGTTCTATCTAAGTGAATGAGAACCTCCCCTCTTTGTCTCCAATTCTCTCTTGTGGTTTTTATGAAATGGTTACATATTGTATTGTATACTAATGGGAATTGATGTTTGTACTTATTCGATGTAATATTAGTTGAGTTGAAAGCCTATATATGGAAGCTATGTACATATGATGGACATGAGAAGATGAATAAGAATTGTTCCTCTCCTTATAATTTCTCTCTTGTTTGTTCATTTCCCCAATCCCAAATCTCTCATTTCTCTCTTGTTTGCAAGAACACTTTACCTTGTGTTATGGAAGCTTGGATCTTCTTTTCTTGCTTGGGGAGGGAGTGTTTTCTAGAGAGAAGGGAGAGCAATTTTATGCCCAAAGAGAAAGAGAAAGTAGCGTGCAAATGAGAGGGAAGAAGAGGGTTTGATTAGTTTAATGTGGTCCCTTGTAATTTGTGTGTAGCATATTCAAACTTGGGGACCAAGTAGCAAATACTTTATCCATATTGAGCCACATCACATTGTCTCATCCTAGCTGAAAAAGAACCTTTTCAGACCCCTAGGCGTCAGTTTTTGTTGGTTGAGCCTTTGCCCAGTCCAGTTAAATGATCTGGTGGCACGCATTTCCGTAAAGTACCCTTTAAGTGGGTAACTACCTTTTTACTTTTCCAGAGACTTTATCTTTCGTGCGGCGCCATTTTCTAAGCCTCCTTGCCTAGGTGGCATCATGTCCTAGTCCATAACATCTCTGAGTTTCCCTTGTAACTCGTCAGGATTCCTTGATTTGCGTGCAACACCGTAAAACGGGCTTCCGGCAGCCAATTTGACTTAAGGATATGGAAAAATTCTATATTTCTCCTTGATTCTCAAGCTCTTTTCTGTTCCCCAAAATTCTTCATGGATTTTCAGTAATTAATTTTCTAAGAAAATACTTTTTCAGGCTTTTCAAGCACTGTTGTTCTCCGTTCAGCGAAACTGCCGCACCGTGTTCCGGGTAATAATTTTATTAATTACTTTATAACCCAATTAAACTTTTCTTAGTTCGGGTCTCTGACATTTGAGGACTTCTGCTACCTCAAATAATTATTTCTCAGTCGTCCTTAACTCCGAAATCCTTTATTTACCACTTATTTACGAAAATGCCACTACCTTTTCTTCTTTTACCATAATTTCCAAAATGCCATCACTTTTCCTACTCTTTCTTAATTCCAACCTTACCCTTGGTTGACTTTTGACATTTTTTGTCAACTTTGACTTTTGGATTCACTTTTGACCAAAATTACCAAAATGTCCTTATTATTTGATGACACTTTGAGCCCTAGATCTTTTAGTCGAAATGACCATTTTGCCCTTATCATGTAGGCCAAATGACCATTTTACCCTTAGTAATTTCCACTTAGACTTCCCAAGACTAGGGATTTAGTCAATTATGATCTTTCTTTCCTTTAGGCATTTTCCTCTATATTTTTCTTTATTTGTGGGCCTTAGATTATCACATAATTTACTGGTCTAGCCTTTAATTCAAATTATAGAAATGCGAATATTACATTATGAGGCTTGTACTGCATTGTTAATTGATTATCATTTGAAAAAGTTTTTCTAGGGGGAGAAATTAAATAGCTGGAAACGAAAACATATTGAATGTATTATTACTATCAAATATAGATCATTAATTAAAATATTATAAATCAGAAGTTCATCGAATATTGCATTCATGAGATATTGTAAAAATATATGCTAGATCTAGTTACTGACCTAAATGAGAAATACTAATTCTCATATTCCAGCTGAAGGTGCTCCAATTAGTATGAATCAAAATGAGACATGCCTGAAGCATAATAAACCAATCGGTTCCAAATATTATATTTTGGATAAAGAGAAGCATATCATAAAGGTGATCATATTAGGGAGGATGGCACTCTAGAAGAGGCAATGACATAAATACTAGTTATAAAACCTCGAGAGGTTCAGGTACCTGAAAAAGTAATATTGAGATTTTGATGATTTATGTCACAATGAGAAAAATGGAATCGAAAAAGGATAAAGCTATCGACAACGGTTTTAATAATATTTTCATGTGATTAAATGAGGATTGTATATATGAATTTGTCATAAAAGGTTGACAAAATGGTAATTGGCAACAAAAAAATGAAAAAGGAAAAAATATAATAAAATATGATTGCATCATTTCGATATGTGAATTATGGACTAGTAGTCCAATGAAATATAAAGATGTTATGAGACATATGAACATTTATGTGAAAATACAAGTTTTCACAAGGTATGGTGATTATGTGAGATATAATGTATATTATTTTGTGGTGAATACAAAATAAATGATCTGGCAGAATATATGAAAAATATGCGTCTATTGAATATTGTTAAAGCCTATGCATATGGCTCAATGAAAAGTGGAATGTGCATCAAAATGCTTGAAAGACATGTAATGTTATGGCTTGTCTAAGAAAGGCATTCAATGTTGCGTGGATTAAAGAATTTGAGTATATTTAATTGATTGAAAAATGTGTCAAATAAGTCAACATATCCGAAAGATATGATAAATGGGTACATTATTCAACACATCCATAAGATATGAGCAAGAAATACATTTCGGCATATAATTTGATGAGAATGCATTTGTGTTTAGATGCAAAGAAGATTCACTATCTGAAAAATCATTGATGACATTCCCATTTAAGAAATATGTTTTAATGATAATGAATGATATTGTCATTAGGGAGTGATATTGTCATCATGGGGAGTAAATATAATGTTATCAGGGGGTAAATATCATGTTGTACTCTTTTCCTCAACCAAGGTTTTGTCCCATAGGTTTTCCTGGTAAAGTTTTTAACGAGGCAGCTTTAATATATATTATGTACTCTTTTTCCTTCACTAGGTTTTTGTCCCACTGGGTTTTTCTTAGTAAGGTTTTAATGAAGCACAGTATTTGTTCATGGACATCTAAGGGGGAGTGTTATAAACATTATATGTGGGTGTCCATAAACTATTGGCCTTCCATATTCTATTCCTAATAACCTCTCTCATGAATAGCTTTTAGAGGTTTTTATGAAATGATTACATATTGTATTGTATACTAATGAGACTTGATGTTTGTACTTATTCAATGTAATATTAGTTGAGTTGAAAGCCTATATATGGAAGCTATGTACATATGATGGACATGAGAAGATGAATAAGAATTGTTCCTCTCCTCCTTACAATTTCTCACTTGTTTGTTCATCTCCCCAATCCCAAATCTCCCATTTTTATAACACTGGTTTTTTTATAAGTAATATTCTCTCACATAGAGTGTCCTTTTTATAAGTTATGAGTTGTGGTTCTCTAAAAATTTAGTATATTTTTTAATCTTATCTTCAATTAACTGTATTTCTTTTGTACATATTTTTCACTAATTCTCCCTTTTCTTCTTTTCTACTCATCTTATCTTCCATTTATCCTCCTCATAAATAAAAATATACTCGGAAAAAATTACATCAACACAATTACTACTTTTAACTAATAATTCATTTTAAATAATTTGATATTTATGTTGTTGCTTATAAAAAGATAGGAAAGAGAGTAGTTAATAAATAATAAATACAGCTGGTAGAGGCAAATTGTGCCATTCAATTGTCCCTAATTAATACTCCGATCTTTGTATTTATAAATTATAATGCAAAAGCTTCTTCTTTTTTTCCTTTTTTCCGCAGCAAAAGCTTTTCAAGAAACAGGTCTAGTCCCTAATTAATACTCCGAATCTTCTTTTAATTCAATGTACCAATTAATGTCTTAAATCAAAAGGATATTTTCTACCCAAAAATAGTCTCCCATTTCGCCTATATAAGGCACTGATTCGCATCATTTTCTCCTTAGAAAACAAACATGGGGAAGGCTTCTGTTAGATTCATGTTCTTGTTGGCCGTTTTGATCATTGCATCAAGATTCTAGCCCTCTTTTTCGACTCTATGCTTTGAAATAGTGTGTTCAAAGCAGATTTATCATATCGTATACGGATTCTATGTTCCAAACTTCAAATTAACTGCCAAGAATTATTTTATTTCCATTGAAAATATTTTTAAAAAATAAAAAAAATCTTATTTGTATCCCTCCGTGAAGCATTTTCAGCATAGAATCTATTATTTGTCATTGTCACAGTGCACTTCCCAATTTTTGAATTAATTTAATCCTTTTTGGTACATTGGAATTGATTTTGATGGAAATGGAAATGGATATAGAAATGGAGATGGAAATTGAATTTAAAAGTACGTTTGGTATGCTATGGAAATAGAATCTAATTTTTATATAAAAAGACTAAAATACCCTTTTAAAATTAAAAAAATTAAAAATATTTTCTTTGCTTCTTCAAGCTTCGCCCAACCTATACAAGATGCTGCTCAATTTCTCTCAAACACAATGGTTTATGTAATGGTCAACATGAGCCCAGATGCCAAAATCGTTGAGGAAGGAGCGTCATCGGTGGGTGTTGCCGTCAAGAGATTGAGAGCATCTGGGTTCATCAAATAAGAAAGATGGTTATCGGCGATGGAGTCACTGTCGATGGGTGTCGCCATTGAGTTTGTCACCATCGGTGGGTGTCGATGGTTTGTATTGTTTTTGTCCATGGTTCATCAAGTTTGTCACCGTCGGTGGGTGTTGATCTTGAAGAATGAGTTTTTTGCCAGCAATGGAGTTGGCATGGATGAAAAACAATGAGAAGCTCGCCAGCAATGGAAGTTGGATGAGAAGCTCACCAACGATGAGAAACTCGTTGGTAATTCCATGTGCTCCAGACCTTCCAAACTGCTCTCTGGCAGATGTGCTCGCCGACAGTGGTTGGTGCTCATAGTGGAGGTGAGGAGTTTGAAGATGATGAATGTAATATCCGTATATTCTTGTGAGTAGAAATAAAGGCTGAGCCGGTATTTATGTGATGATTTAATGGCCATGGATACAAGGTAAATGCCTTTAGATAATAAGGATCATAATTGACTAAGTCCTTAGTCTTAAGGATTTTAAGTAAGAATGACCCAAAGGCAAAATGGACATTTGGCCAAAATGACAAGATAAAATTGTCATTTTGATTAAAAAGGGCCTAGGGCATAAAATGTCATCAAATAATAAGGACATTTTGGTAATTTGGTAAAAAGTCAACAAAAAGTCAAGTTGACCAAAAAGTCAAAGGTGACTAAAAAGTCAAAGTCAACCAAGGACAAGGTTGGAATTAAGAAAGAGTAGAAAAAGTGATGGCATTTTGGAAATTATGGCAAAAGTAGAAAAGGTAGTGGCATTTTTGTAAATAAGTGGTAAATAAAGGATTTCGGAGTTAAGGACCACCGAGAAATAATTATTTGAGGTAACAGGAGTTCTCAAATGCTAGAGACCCAAACTGAAAAAAGTTTAGTTGGGTCATAAAGTAATTAATAATATTATTATCTGGTATTCGGTATGGGCAGTTTCGTTGTATAGAGAACAATACTACCCGAAAAGCCCGAAAAGTATTTTCTTAGAAAATTAATTACGGAAAATCCGGGAAGAATTTGAGGAATGGAAAAGAGCTTGAGAATGAGGGAAAAATATAGAATTTTTCAATTTCCTTAAGTCAAATTGGTCACCGGGAGCCCGTTTTACGGTGTTGCACGCAAATCAAGGAATCCTGATGATTTATGAAGTGAGCCAAGAGTATTTTGAGGAAGGAATGATGCCACCTAGGCAAGGAGGCCTTGGCAATGGCACCACATGAAAGAAAAGTTTCAGGAAAAATAAAAAGGAAAATTTCTCGAATAAAGGTTACTTTACGGAAATGCGTGCCACCAGATCAAGTAACTGACCGGGCAAAGACCTAGTCAGCCCAACCAAACCAGAAAAGGGAGTCTGAAAAGTCACTTTTCAGCAAGCAATGGGCCAAGGACAAGTGGCACAATCTCCATCAAGTATTCCAAGACTTGGTCACCAAGTTTCAATCTAAAACCACACAATATTTTAAGAAGCATTTTAATTAGCAAAAACTCTCCATTTCGCTCTCAAATTTTGTCCCTCCCTCTCTCTTTTTAGGTCAGATTTTTCTCTCCCTTCTCTATAGAAAGAAGCCATTTTCAAGTAAGAAAGAAGAGCACCAAGTTTCCATAACATAAGATAAGATGTTCTAGCAACCAAATCTCCCTCTTTTCTTAAGTCTTGTAACTTCTATTACCTTCCTCTTGAGTTGTTCCTTGAATGAGCCTCTCTTCTGAGAAGAGGATGGCTAGGATTTCAAGAGTCTAAAATGGAAAAGAGAAGGTTTTAAAAGTGGATTTGAGTATATCAAAGCTAAGAAAAGGGGTTTTGGAAGCAAGGAAACACATGGTTTCATGAGCAAAGTTGAAAAACCCTTCCTTTCCTTTTTTTTTTTGCTGTTTTTGTCCAAGCTAAAGAAAAAATAGAAAGGATGTGTTTTTGAGTATTTTGATGGTTCCAATGGCTTTACAATGATGTTTTGTGTAGGGTAAAGCCAATAGATGGATTTTAGAAGTTTAAGGAACCATAAAAACCAAGACTTGAACTTATAGGACTCTTGAAAAACCTACAAGGAGTTCTATGCGTTTTTACAAGTTTTATGGCAACTTGTTGGTTGTGTATTTACATGGATCTTATGCCATGATTTTTAGGAATTTTAAGACCCTCAAGAGCATACTTGGAAGGGATCCAAGAGAACTTTGGAGTTTAAGTTTAAAAGGAGAAGCTTAACAAAGGTAGCAAGACTACTAAACTAAACTTATGTTTTATGAAATTTTGTTATGAATGATGCATGATTTTTGTGATGAATGAAGTGAATGATATGAGTATGAAATGTGATCTTGATTGCTATGGCCTTATACATATAAAAATGTAGTTTGAGCATATCACATGTTATATGCTCATATACTTGTTTAAAAGTTGTTACATGCATATTCACAATACTTTTGTTTAGCTAGTTTTGCTATTGGGATTTCAAAATATTATTATTCAACTAACCATGAAGGTGAAAGCACAAGCAAGGGTAAGGAAAAGGTTCTTGATGCTTGAGGATGATGCTTATGCTTGCTTGCTTTTGTGTGTAAATATGCAAAATGATACCTTGTCTTTGAAGTTGCTAGATTTGAAACTTAAACCCTCAATATGAGGAAACATGTGAACATCGATGATGCATGCATGCATGAAAATGAGCTAGGAAGGCTAAAGAATGATAAAAAACCAATCATGCATGCTAAAGGCAAGTTCATGAACCAAAAAGAGGTTTTGGTGAGCTTAAGAGAAAATTGGTTTTCAAAGTTGAAGGGTTCCAAAGGCCCTCAAAAATGAATCTGTTTCAAGTGGCCACTAAAAATAGCAAACGACTGAAATTTTTCAGTCAGAAACTATACATCCTAAGCTTTAAAATGATATAAAGTTTGCAAAATTTGGATGTGTATTTTGAGAGATATGATTTTCCAAAGATTGAGGTAAAATCTGAAAATTTGGAATGAACCATTTCAGACAGTGTGTGGTTTTTGAATAAACTGTATTAAATGGGTGAGAATTAGAACCGATGAGTATTTTTCCCCTATAGTTCACTTAATAAGAAAAATTTAGAAATTG
>JANTPZ010152392.1:973-13692 GCA_025593235.1 Vachellia pachyceras | reverse complement strand
TTAATATCCGTAAATTAGTTAGCCAACTCTCATATCAAGTATTCGAGGTAGAAATATGTTATTTTCCTTTTACATATGTTCAATTTTTATAGAAAAGGAAAACTTGGTTTCATTGTCTTCTTTTTACCACATTGCAGTTACGCATGGATGATGTTCCAAAACTCTTGGAAGGTTACAAGCAGCTATCTATTTTAGCTTAATCTGTCTAATGAATTTTAGTATAATTTTATTTAAATTTAAAAGATGACTCTCAAATAACCATTCAAGAATCGCTGTTTAGTTTTGGTATAGTTTACTTGAGTATCAGCTTTTGCCAAGACCTCACCTCCTGTTGTTAAAACCTGGCCAAATATATGGTCATTTGTATCAAGGATGTAATTTTACATATCTTTGTTTCAATTTTGGAGACGTTTAAAAGACAAGACAAGATGGATCCTGGCTCTGTTTGTTTTACCCGTTTTGCCAACGGGTGCGCTTACCGATACACTTTTCCTCTCCCATAAACTACCTCGGAATCTGTGTCCGTTTTCCCAACGGGCTATCCAAACGGAGCCTGTCTATTGCAAATATTGGTGCAAAGAGCATTTTGTTTAAAGGGAAAATTAATCATTCGGGGATCCATGTAATCTTGACCCCTAATCTTGATTAGGCTGAAATTCAGTCCCAAACTTTAATTTAATGTAACTTGATCCTTATAGTTTTTTTTTTGACAGGTTAATACTCAATCATAAATTTTGACTTTGTGCAACTCAATTTTTATAGTTTTAAGTTTTAACCATTTAAAATTTTGGTTTCTACATTTTGAAAAAAATTATAAGGATCAAAGTTACATTTTTAAAACTTAGGGATTAATGTTATAAGGATAAAGGTGCAAATTTGACAATTAAATGTTTGCCTAGATGTAGTTGTCACATATTACTTTTGGAGTGTGCAAAAGTAGTCATCATGTTTTTGAAATAGAGTAAAATAATTAAAAATGTTAATTTTCTAACGTTAACCATTATATTCGTTGGCCGAGTGGGAACCATGGCTCTAAGAAATTGACCGACGTTTGAACAAATTAACGGTTTTACTTATTTTGTTCTATTTGAAAAACATATTACATCCTTTAAAAATAAAATATCAGCTGTATCGGAGCAAATACTTTATTGCTAAATTTACACCTTTATCTATGTTTTAAATAATTGTGACTTTAAGAATTGAGTTGCATCTTAAGGATTGTATAGGTACCAAATGAGTAATTTTTCTTATTTAAATAAAATAAAGACAGAAAGATAATATATATAATCTAATTTTATATTTGCAATTGTGCACTACATGGAAGGTGTTTTTAAAGTAATTCTATGGAGTTATGTGAAAGGAGTTTTGTTTTAATTTGTATGCAACTGTTTTAAGTGCTTTCGGAGTTTCCTAAACACCTAATCAAATGATCAATTTCCCTCAATTGATTTGGGGTCTAGTTGTCGTATGAAAAAGATTCTTCAATACTTCACTTTTCTTTTATTAACATTTATAAGAAAAATGCTATTTAACAGTATAATTGGAAGCACACTTATAGAAGCAACAAAGTGGCAATCATATCAAGCTTACTTTTTTTCCTCATGCCAAAATATAGATGAACCTAATTAATAAACTTAGAAGCAGCCGCAGGAATTTGTCTCAATTCATGGATTCCACGTTCCTGCTCAGTTCCTCCAACTTCTTCATCCTTATTCTTTCACTCTCAGTCAGTAGCTGAGAATAAATTGGTAGAAAAAGTCAAAATAAATAAACATAAAAAATAAAATAGAAGATATATAATTTAAATCTGCTGAATGGATTATAAATACCTCCATTAATGTTGTGATCAGATGAGCTTTCTCTTTACTCTTTTCATTGAAAGCTTCCAAGGCTTCTCTATACTCTTTCTCCTATCATTCAATTCCAAAATTCAGATTTCCTTTTAACAAATCCTTGAAAATAAAAAAGAAAATGTACCTTTTTCTGGAAGCTCTGTCCTAATGGCTTCAAATCTCTGTTAGCCATGTCAATTTTCTTACGCACCATTGCTACTTCCTTTCTCAGGGGATCTTCCAACACTTCAAGCTCCTTCAAGATTGAACACATTAACAAACAGGAACTTTCTATATGATCTTTAATATAAAACCTTTTAGACACAATGCTTTTTTTTTTTTTGTGTATGTCTCTCTCTCTCTTAAATATCCGTTGCTTTACTATTTTCTGCGCCATACCATCTCACTTGATTTGTAAGAGAGTAATTTTAAAATTGTAAAAGCGTTAGTTAATTTCAACTAAATTTATTAATCTATATTAAGTTGTAATAAGAATATGATGGATTATCATATTAAAAAATTTAATTTCATAAAGAACATGCAAGTTTTGTCCATTATAATATAGGGATGATTTATAATTAGGTTTCTATATTTTTATAATTATATCCTTATAGGTTTACCTTACTTTAATAAGGTATTTGTAATTTTTTCTTCTTCTTTTAACTGTTCACTTGAAACTAATTGAAACTAGAAGAATTTCATTTAAAATAAGGTAAAATTATAATGACATCATAAAAAGGGGAAAAAAGTCATAGGGATCTGATTAAAAACAAAGTGAAACTATGAGAACATGGATAAAAAGAAATAAAATTATAAGAATCGGATTCGTACCTACTTAAAAATTAGAAAAAATTATAGGGATTTGCAGACTAATTTTCCCTTTAATACATGTGCGAGAGATAATGAAGCTTACTTCCCAAATATGTGCTAAGCGCTTTGTCTCTTCTTCAGCACGACCAAGTTGTCGTTCAACTTTCTCTCTGACCTCCATCTTCTTCCTCTCTATCTCTTCTTCTTTAGCTTGAAACGTAGAAATGGCCAACTTTGATATTTGCTCATCCTCATAATCCTCTGTTGATAGTCTACCACTGCTTCCAATACTATTCCCAATGTTCTTCATCTTCTAAACTCTCTCTCTCTCTCTCTCTCTGCAAACCTATAGCTCCTGATCAGAACTCTTTCTCGCTGGGTTTTTATGTCTCAGTTTGGCACTTGTTTTCCCTTTACTTCAAAACTAGCTTTAATTTCTCTTGACTTTTGAAAGCAGCAAAGACCATAAACATACCCTCCTTTTTAATGGAAGTTTCTGAAAGCATTCAAGAGGACCTCACTAATCTCAGACATACATATATATGCCTTTGTGTGTGAAGGCTTTACCTGGGAATCTGAAACTAATATGAGATTGCATTTGCAGAAAAAAAAAATAAAGGTGAGGTTTTTATTCACTTCATGACATGCCCTTTTGCTTTTCTTAGGAGTGACTTCTACTCTTCAATCGTAAGTTAGCTAGAGTGGACAGTACAGAATAAATAAAGTGGCTACATGAGACTTAATATTGAAGTTGTTCCTTGAAGCAAAAGGATTTGTTAATTTGGGTAAACATTATTAATTGTGATTAACTGTTCACCTCTATGCCTAGTCAACCTTAAAAACGACATAACCCCCATTATACTCCAACAACAACTTGATTTCGATAAGTTTTTTTAGGCATGCATGTGCATTGATTGTGTAATTAAAGTCTACTACTTTACCATTATCTATCAAAAGTTCATTTGTCAATCTGAAGTTTAATAGAAGTCAGTTATTGTAGTAGAATTAATGTTTAGATGCATTTTTTAAAGAAGTTATTTAGTAAACTAAAAGTTATTTGAATACATTTTTTGTGTGAAAGATTGAGTAATATGAAAAAAAAGTTAGTTGATAATAAAAAGACAAAAACAAAAAGTCAAATGAGATTTAAAAATATTAATAAAAATAATTTTTTGCCTTAAATTTTTATATATCAAACTAACTTCCAAAAATTATATTGGACGTGGACTAATTTTAAGTCAAGCTATGTCAAATTACATAAGTGTAAAATTTTTACATAAGTAATTTTTTTGTATATACAAGATTTTAGAATCTTAATTAAGAATATTAAAACCTGTTTTATCTTCTGTTTACAATATGGGAAAAGTTAATCCTTTTTGTGCCAATTTTTGATTTAGTCCTTATACTTTACATTTTTGTGAATCACCCCCTATACTTATTTTAATGTGACATGTTAATCCTTTATTCTATTTTGTTGGAATACGCATCTTTTCTTTTCCATGGCAAAAATTGTGAGCCAATCTTTGAATACATCTTGATACCGCTATTTTATAGTAATAAAGTTTATTGAAATAAAAAAATTATTTTGAGTTTAAGGTTTAGGATTTTTGGCTGATGAATAAATGAAATCTCAAAAAAGAAGATTAGCTGGGAGGATGATGTCAGAAAAAGTGGAAAAAAACAAAAGACTTCTAATTTTATAGGTTAAACAAATAAAGATATATTATTAATTAATTTAGAAAGTTATATTGTTTAATTCAATAAAACTTTCTTTCGAATGAATCTTTTACATGACTAGATTATGATGGATATGAGAGAGTGCTCGTTGTGTTACCTTCAACTTTGACATTCTTATCATTTATTGGACTTTTCTTTTAGCTCTTTGATCCTCTTCTTTGTGGAAAAACCCATATAACTCTGCATTATAGAATGACACTTGTTCTTCTTCTTCCTTTTTTTTTTTAGTGAAAGGAGACTTCATTTCATCAAAGGTGATTGACTGTACATGGATAGTAAATATCTGTGTAAGCGTTTACATTAAGAAATTAAAAACTGAAAAACTTTTAAGAGTATGGACAACTAAGGCTCTAATGAAAGCAAGTGCATCATCTGGGTTGAAGGTGACCGTGGTGAATAGAGGATGATTCCTTACGTCCCAAAGTTTCCAGCAAGTAAGACAAATACCTATCTTCCATGAGTTGTTAAGATTTTTATTCTTGAGCATTCAACATATCCATTCTAAAGAAATCTCTATATATGTCTAAGGGTAGTATTTTTCTCCATACAGAGGAAGCCATTGAACAAGCTTTGAAAACATGGTTGAGGTCCTCAACATCACCTTGACAGAGGGAGCAGCGCTGTTCTAATGACATGCCTCTTCTAAAACGCTCATCATTAGTAAGTAATTTTAATAAAAGCTAGGTAGAGGTTCGGACTCGTTGTGCCATTGGTAGCTTCCACACTTGAGCCCATTTGGGGTCATAGTCATTCCAATTTAAAGATTCAGAGACTTCATAAGTAGACTTGGTAGTGAAGTGATCCGAGTTAGTAAGGCTCCAATAGCAAGAGGCAGGCTGGGGGGTTAAAGTGAAGCTTTAGATATCCTTCCAGATGTCTGGTGACAGTAAGTGTTGGAATGGGCTCCATTTCCAGCCACCACTTTCATCAGTAAAATCAGCTATCACTCTAGAGAGCTCTGAATCTGGTATATCAGCATTAGAAACATGCTTGAGGGGCCCATAATTAGATACCCAGAAATCAGGCCAGAACCTTATCGTTTTGCCATCCCCAGGGTTCCACTTAATATGGAGGGAGGCGCCCTTCGAGATTTCGACTAGGCTGCACCATAAGTGTGAGGAATGAGTTTTGGGTATATCCGCCATACCTCCCTTAACCCCCATATTTTCCTTTCAGTACTTTAACCCATAGGATATCTGGCTGCGAGTGTAACTTGTAAATTAGCTTCATAAGGAAGGCTCTATTCTGGGATTCAAATCTCAGTAAGCCTCCTCCTCCATGTTTAAGAGGTTGGCATAGATCACCCCATTTAACAAGGTTATAAATTTCCTGACGATCTTCTTAATATACATACAGGTTCAGGGGGCAGAAGCGCGCTCTGCACGTGTAGAATGGGATGGAGGAAAGCACTAATTTCGCTAACTGAGAGGCCCTACCAGTGAGAGGGAATGACTTTTCCATCCAGCCAGTTTTGATTACACTCTTTCCACAATATACTTACAAGGTTGTAACCCTACCATTTATTAGAGGTACACCTAAGTATTTCTCCAACGAATCAGCCTGACTGTAACCAAATTGTTGACAGATACTTCTTAATGAGGAAGCCACATTCTTTGAAAAGATACTTAAGTTTTGGACTGGCTGATGTTGTGGCTTGATGGAAGGCAAAATTTATGTACAGTCTTTTCTTATTAGATCAACCTGAGAAACAGAGGTGTGTCTTGTAACAGCTCAATGCTCCTTCCTTGCAGATATTATTTTTGTTGCAAATAGAGAAGGGTTTTGTTTCCCTAGATTTCTACAACAATCCAAAAAACGCGTTTATGAGGGGAAGATATTCACACCTTTATTAGGTGTGCTTCATTTTCTTTTTCAACTGATATGGGACTTCACATCCACTCTCCATAGGGGTCCAGTGTCTTTGCTAGCATACTGACCGGAGACCTGACTCTGATACCAATTATAACAACCTAGCGTCCCTCTCTAACAAATATTGTCCCTATTGCAAGTAGAACAGCGTTTTATTTCTTTGGGTTTATACAATAACGCAAATAACCGGGTCATAATTAACAACAAGAAAGCAAAAAAAAAACAGAAAGAAACCTTTTATCTAAGGCTCCTTGGCCACTCCAAATTATGATGGACATATAAAACAATTAATTTATGGAAGTAGAGCTAAAATTTACTCCCTCAGTGAGCATCGCTGCAACTTAGTCTTCAGACTCTTCATCTATCCCTCAAATGATTTCTTTCATTATTTTAACAGACGGTCCATGGGCATTCTCATTCGGCTTTGTACCCACATTTTGAATGGAGAGCCCTGAAAAATTTTGATGTCTCTATTTATTGTTGTTGGGTCTGATGGCTTCGGAGGAGTGATGTTTTGGTCTATTAGATGGGTTTTGGACATTTCTTGCAGGCCCAACTTGGAGGAGACCAAGTTGCCTATTTTTCTTGGTGGGTTTCTCCCATCATCAATGGTGACGGCAGTGTTGTAAGGTAGGTTCGGACTAACGGTTGGTTGAATCAAATGGTAAACGGCTTATTTTGACTTAAGCAAGGTCTCGAGTTTGAGTCATTGTGTATGCAGAAGTCACCTTTGGGAGACTCACTCACCATTTCTAGGTGCGCGACGCAGGTCGATTCGAATTAGTAGAGGCGAAGCTCCAGAAACCGGGCGGAAAACAAAAAAAAATTCAGGTTTGGACTCTCCAAATGCACATTCAATAGTATTTTTCTACATATCAAAATAATCTCATTCATATATTTATTTTATAAACCGTAAAAGCACTTCTCCACCGTTTTTTTAAATGGGCTCCACACAGAGAGTAGAAGATGCCGTCTTTGTTGGGAGTCGACTCTGTAGCTTTTTGTTAATTCCCAACTTCAACCTTATTTATGCCCTTCTGCTCCTTTCCCTTCCTTCTTGGGATCATGTTGTTGCCATTTGTGTAAGTTCTAACTCGAACGTACACCTCCTGCACTTTAGCATCACCCCGACACCATTTCATGCAGTACCTCGAACCTCGATGCAATAGCGACATGCTTATACCCTTGACGGTGTAATTTTTTTATTTTTAAATAAATGATAATATACTTGCTAATATAGATAATTTGAGTGAGTTCAAATTTTAAAAGTTAATGGTTACATATTAAAAATCCAATAATTATTTACATAAATAATAATAAGTTGAGTGGGGATATTTGCCCACCCTCAGATATACGAGGCTCCGCGAATGAGGTCATCTTCCTACTTCCCTGTCAAAGTTGCGCCTCTTACGTTGTACTTGCATCCACTCCCCAAAAGACGCTGAATCACGCGTTTGAGTATCTTGCCTTTGAGCACACGCCGTTTGGAGAATGGGTTGTTTATTCCTTGTCTCCGCTATAGGGGCCATTTTCTTTGAGTAAGACTCTTGAAGATGTCCATAGCATTCACAATGAAAGCAAATAATCATGTGCTTGTTTGGGAACATTGATGTAAGTTAAGATAAAACCATTTCGAAATACATAAAAACCATCTTAAAAATCCGTAAAATTATCTTAAAATCCACAAAATACTTTGAAATCTGTAAACTCCTTTCTCCCAACGGAATTCCCACAATGTGTTTGTTTGGGAATTCCGTTAAGAGAAAGGAGTTTACAGATTTTTAAATGGTTTTGCATATTTTCGATGATTTTTACAGATTTTGAGATGGTTTTATTTCGGCTTGCGTGTACTGTCGGGAAAATGAAGTTCCCAAATTGTTTTACACTTGTACTTTCATTTCAACTACTTAGCTATGCGATAATTTAGCATCACGAAAGTGACCCAGAAAGTTACGATCTTTCCCACTCTTATCTCCGTTATATAAAAGCATGTATTTGCCGCATAATGTACTGTCATGGGGATTGCTTTGAAAAACTTTTAAAGTTGAACGGATAAAGAAGAAACTATCGCAAAGTATTAGGGTCAAAAAAATAATTTCCCTAAACTATAAACAGTCAAGCGTAGCTTCTTCTTTGCTTTGCACATGTAGATAGGAACAGGCTGTCAACGGAGAGTCGTCCAACGAAAATAAACCAATAAAACTGCTTTTGCTTGAAATAATTTATGGAAAACCAACCTTTACTCACAATCACGATCAATCCGATGATCTAACGAAGAAACAACACTTCCTATGCCACTTTTCAGTGCGCTCCAGCCAAGATCATTCAGCAGTTGCGACACACTCTCTTCCTATTCCAATATCTCTTCCCACTAGATTCCCCGAACACTGTTGTTTCCTTGCTCGACTTAACTCTGCAAATTATTCACCTTGTCCTCTATCTCCATGTGGAACCTCACCGCTTTCTCCAAAAAGGTTTGAGAAATCTTGTCGATAGCTCACTCTTTCATCTTTTTCCATGTGTCGCTGCCCTTGAATTTTTCATTGATCTCAGTTTGCTAACGGATCCTTCAAGAACCTGCTGGGTTTAGGGTTCCGGGGTTGGGGTTGACCCTGTAATTCTCTTGTGGTGATTGGAATTTTTGTATCGATTCGATTGATGGGACTTTTGTAACCTCTCTTGGATCTAGGAAATTGCGAAAAAAATAAAAAAGTTAGGGTTTAAGGTTTATCTTTGTTTAGTGAACTCAGGATGCAATCTAGACGGCGTCAAGATCATATTACAGTATCTTCAACATCGCGTGCTCAGCACCGACTTGAACAGGGTTCTCACACGTATAGAAGAACTCGCCGCGATGGGCTAGATCGGGAGATCGGTCATGAGAGGAACTTGAGTCCTCATAAGATAGATGGGCTGCTAAGGGGTGCGGGTGCAAACAAAGGGCGTAATAATTTTGAGAGGAGGGATCATGATTGGCATTTGGGAGATCGTAGGAGCAGCCTGGTCAACTCCATATCGCCTCCTATTGAACAAGCGAGGAAAAGGCCACTTTTTGAGGATGGGGTTAGGCGTAGAAGTTGTTCCCCATCTCCGGGGATGAGACCGCCAAGATATGAAATGGACAAAACCACAGAATACTATGCTGATGGTGAAAATTTTGATACGGAGCGTGTTCATGGATATGACCACGTTAATTCTATGGTTAATAGAGAGAAGGATCTAACTGATAGCAGATTGGGTGGTGGACTAGGCATAGTGGACGATAAGTTGATGGTACATGAAAGTGACGCACGAAGACCTTATGGGCTAGTTCCTGATACAGGTCTGACATCTCAGTATAAAGAAACTGATGGGCACTTACCTTTGTTGTCAAGGAGTACAGACATGCGGAGATTTGAGCATGAGCGACTACAGCATGGTGGCTCTCTAGCTTCAGACAAGATGCCTGTTGCTGAATCTTACAAACGTGTAGAAAAGCCTATATTACATGCAACGGAAGTATCACGCCCAACAATTTCCCCTTCCTACACAAAGGGTTATGCTAGTACTTCTCAGTCGAGGGATCATGGAAGCTCCTCTCTAGTCATGCCAGGGAGTGATATATTAAGTTCTCGTCACGATGGCAACCGTTTACCTGCATATTATGAACTGCCAAGGAGCAGGGGAAAGCTCCCAGAGCCTGTAGGGTATAGTGGATATGGGCAAAGGCCCCTTATGGATACTGCTAGAGATGCAGAACCTGGGCCGAGGAATATAGGTCAGCAACGATGTGCCTTTAGTTCCACTAGGACTGAACAAGAAGAATATCTTAATTCTAAATCACAGGTAGGTGCACAGGGTGAACGTGGATATGAGTATGACAATTTGCACAGAAGGATAGCTCCCCATGGACAGTTAGATTATGAGCAATCTCATATGGAATATAATAATAGAGAGCTGTCTACACCCTTTATTATGAGTCCTGATCTAGATAGAAATGGTAAGGGCGAAGAACATTATGGTAATCACAGGAGAGGTTCAATAAGTGACCACCCTGCATTACAAAAACCGAAGTACGCTGATTACCATGATTATGCCAGAACATCAATTGCATCAAAGCAGAATGAGGGTTGTTTGAATTCTGGTTACAATCATTTTGAAATTGACAAGAGAATGCCACAAGAATATGAAGCTTCATATCTGGTTGTAGCTGAGGCTGAACGATCATCAATATTAAGATTAGAATGTGAGTCTCAAAGGAATAGAGGTCCAGGCTTTCAGCAAGTAAGATTTCAAAATAATCCTTTGACTAAACATGATTCAGAAGCCCACGGACATGCTACCAGAGTGTATGATATGAAACAGGGTCTTGGCATTTATGATCATTCAGATAGACAGTTGAAAAGAAAATACAATGCAGGTGGTGATATATATCTGAGTGATTCTAGATCAATAAAATCATATGAGTGGGATGCAAATGAAGAATATCAAGATCCATATGAGGATGAAGATTGGATGGATGATGAAGAAATGAATGCAATATATGCATCTGATAATGTTGAACTTGACCATAAGTTCTACAGAAAGGACAAAAGAGAATACAATGAATTGGACAGGGTAGAAGATTTTCCATCTGATGACTGGTTATCATCTCAAGATTCTGTGGGATATGCACATCAACATGCATTTCGATTTCGTAAGTATTCCAATCAAAATGTAAAGAGCCATCCAAGATCTAATCCTTCAAGCTGGAATAAGCCCCAACATTTCTTTAAAAGAAATGCCTTTCATAAACAACGTAAAGTTTGGAAAAAATATCATGGTTATGATGAGAATGTGCATACAAATAATGATGGGTTATCTGATGATTTGGTAAGTGCTAGAGAATCTGAGCCAACAGAAGGCTCTGAGGAGTTCAATCAAAAGGTACAAGAAGCTTTTCTAATGTACTCCAAGAGGTTGAATGTAAACGCATCTGTTCAGAGAAGGTACAAAGAGCAAGGAAAAGCTGGTAATTTGTTCTGTATCGTTTGTGGTAGAAGGTCTGTATTCTTTTCCTTGCTGCTCTTTTTGTAAATGAGCACTTCTGTTCACATATTGAGTCAGGCGTTCTGTGGTATTCAACAGGTGCAGTCAAGTATACATGCTATAATTTCTTATGACTATGCTTTGGCCCTTAGATGATAGATTTCCATAACTTTGAAGCATAACATGCTGCAATGTGTTCTTCTATTTTTTAAGGTGGACACCCGGATGGATTATTCGCATTAATTTTATCCTATGTCAATAGGATAAAATATTTGGTAATAAGTTATTTGGATGGACATGAGTTGTGAAACTGGTGGAATTGGTGTCGATGCTTATGATTGATGGTGGAAGTTACTTATATGTTGACTTCTGTATGGTATAGGTTTTAAATTGAGAACTTAGGATAGAATTGTCGTTAGAGTTGGTCTCTAGTTGTATTGCCATGCATAATGAGATACCAAATAGCAATTTTGGCCTTTAGACAACTATAGCAATGTGATATTGAGGAAGGGAAAGAAGGCAGTAAGGATAAGTTTCTTTCACATATGCAAAAGAAATTTTTCTTGAGGAAGGAAAAATATGCAAAGGAGGATTTGGCATCCTCTTAGATAGAAAAGGAGTATAAGAAGATAAAAGAATCATGAAAATAGCGTTGTCCTCAAATTGCTTCTCATATCTGATAAGGACACCATCTGAAAGAAACCAAGGAAAGAATGCCAAAGGGGTGGAAAACACTATTCAATTCCAAATCCATCACCACCCCTGGTGAAACCATAACTTCATTAAATCTGTGTGCATTCATCTCTTACCAAATATACCATGTACACTGCAGAGGCTGCTTACCACCTCAAAACTTTGTTTTCCCTTATTGATACCATAACACAAGCGTCTTTTTGTGAGAAACGGTTATGAGGTCAAATCACACAACTTGCTTATGTAAAGGGAAGAGTAAAGTTCTTAAATTTTATTGAGATATTTCCCTTGATTTCCTAGTGTTTGGTGTTTGCTATTCTATTTTGTTTCTCTCTTGGGGTTTCTGCCATGAGCTTGCTCTGTTTCCCTGTAAGGATGATGGTATATTTCTGTGTGTTCATGGAATGTGTACAAGGATCAGGGTGCCATCAACCTTGCAGGCTAGATTGTACTGCACGATATGTGGCAGAAGGTCTGCCTTCTTTCCCTGTGATTCTTATTGTTAATGGACACTTTTGTTCATGTTGGAGAATGCCTACTTTATTGGGGTTTCTAGCATAATAGATAATTTAGTATTTATTAATTATGTATTCAGTTATTTAATTCAAAATTTGAATTATTGTTACCTAGGATATAGGGATTATTGTTACCTAGGATATAGGGATTATTGTTACCTAGGATATAGGGATTCTAGTATTCAGTTAGGGTTTCTCCCTTCTATATATGTACAACTCCTTCAATCAATAAATCAGATCAGCATTGCATCATATT
>JANTPZ010152384.1:0-51009 GCA_025593235.1 Vachellia pachyceras | reverse complement strand
TCAAATATAAAAGAGCAAAATGTTTTTCACAATGCAAAAAGTTTTTACAATACATATTTACCATGCATAATGATTTTACAATGCATATTGATTTACTATGATATTTGTGCATTATTTTAATTGGAGGATGGTGCGGTTTTGAATATATTTTGGATGTTAAAATGTTTCAAAAATCATACATTGAGTTACCATTCATCTAAGATTCATTTGGATGTTCAAATATGATTTTGGAAGTTAATACTTGAGTATGATGAGTTTTTGGGGTTTCCTATGGCATTACTTGAAGCAAAACTCGAGTATACACTTGAAATATTGAATTTTGGAGTCAACAATTGAGTATTGGATCACAAAACTTGAGTATTAGCCTTCTGGGGGTCAACACTCGAGTATTGGGGTCACAAAACTCGAGTGTTGGCCTTTTGGAAGTTGATACTCGAGTATTGGAATGTAACACTCGAGTATTGGCCTCCTCTGTTTTCTGTCAGTTTGACATATATTTGTTATTTTGACTACATCTCCCAAAATACAAGTCTGATTGATGTGAAACCAATTTTGTATGAAACTAGACTCAAAATGCTTTATCTCTGACCTTTTCCTATTGTATCCATCATAACTTTATTTATATAATGTATTTTGGTCTGATTCTTGTTTCTTATGAAAGTAGACTTTCAGGGCTTTCCATTGATATATTATATGCAAGGTTTGTTATGGCCGTTACAACTTGAGCTATGTACTGTGACCTGATGCAAGTTCACATTATGAAGCAAAACTCGAGTTGTGTTGTCTGAAACTCGAGTATTGGAACTCAAAATGCTTTATAACTGAATACTTCCATGTGAAACTCGAGTATTATAAAGGAAGTGTTGTCATCACTCGAGTTCTGGCCTGTAACACTCGAGTATCGAACTTCATTTTCAAAATACAGAACAACACTTGAACAAGAACACTCGAGTTACAAATGGAAGTATTGGCAACACTCGAGTATTGATTTTGTAATACTTGAGTATTGGGCTGTTTTTTTTTAACTTCAGAAGCTCACTTGAAGTGGTACACTCGAGTTGTGATAAAAAAATTGTGAACACTCGAGTATTGGTTTGCAACACTCGAGTATCGAGCTGATTTTTCAAATGTTGGGCAATACTTGAAGCTGAACACTCGAGTATATAATGGAAGTGTTGTCAACACTCGAGTATTGACTTTTTAATACTCGAGTATCGAGCTAAATTTTCTCAAAAACTCAACACTTCCATCTAAACACTCGAGTAATGGCAAAAAGGTGACAACTCTCGAGTATTATGTTTTCAACACTCGAGTATTGTGAGATTTCAAATGATTTCACTTCAAGTTTTCTTCTGAGCACTCGAGTATCAACTGAAAGTATTCTCAACACTCGAGCATAATAATTTCAACACTCGAGTATTTATGCCTCAAATTCAAAACTTCTGCAATACTCTCAGCAGACACTCGAGCAATTCCAAAAGTGTTATAACACTCGAGCATAAGAATTTCAACACTCGAGTATTTATGCCTCAAATTCAAAACTTCTGCAATACTCTCAGCAGACACTCGAGCAATTCCAAAAGTGTTATAAAAACTCGAGCATTGAAACAAAACACTCGAGTACTGTTTTATAAAATTCAAAATACTTGGTCATCACTCGAGCATAGTGAAACAGACCTCGAGTATTGCTTCACGCAACGGCTATTTTCTCTGACAGCTTTTACCTACTCTCTGCAACTTACCTTATTTGTGTTTAACAAAGTTTGAATCTAACCTGCTCTCATAAATGCTCATGCTTTGACTTAGAAAAAAGGGAATAGGTCTTCTGATCACATCTCCGGCGTGGGCTCAACAGACATATTCTCAGACATAGGATACGACAGAAGCAATTAATACAAAACAATGAGCATTGATACAGAGATAACGGATACAACGCTTTTCTCCAACGAATATATTTTGACAACATCTATAAATAGGAGGAAGCAACCAACAGAGAAAGGAGAGACGAAGAAGACGGAGTCAGTGAACATAAAACAGAGCATATCATTAGGACTCTGATATTATACTTCTTCGAGAGCTTCAATGTTTATCTATCCACTCTTTGAGAGAGTATATCAGTTCATCCAAACTTATTGTATTTCCATGAGAAACTCAAGATTGGGATCTTGAGATTGTTGGGCTGAGTTTGAGTTGTGAAAACAGAGCACGTTAGTCTGTTATAGTGCAGTTCATGAGGGGGAGTGCGATTCCCATTGTAAAGGCTTGAGGAGCCTGATGTTATTGTTGTTAGTGGATTGGAAAATCTCAGAGGAGTTGTGAGGACTGGACGTAGGTCAGGAGGACCGAACCAGGATAAATCATCGTGTTCATCTTCACTGCTCTACTCTTTATTTCAATAACTTGTTTTTTTATTTACTCTTTGATTTAAAGAAAATTTTTATGACACCCAATTCACCCCCTCTTGGGTGCAGCCATCCTAACAATGAACTCATGAGTATATTTTCTAGATGTATTGATCATTTTTAAGTTTTTGAAAAGCTTTGTCTAAGAGTACAAGGGTTTAAGTGTGGAGGAGTTTGATTGAGCTCTACTTGTATTAGTTTTCTACTTGAATTTCCAGAGTCTTGGAATCAATATTAGCCCATACATTACCCTTTTGTGCTTAATTTGAGATTAGAAGTTTTTGATTTGGATTAGTGTAATTTTGGGTACACATGCCATGAATAATGATGTTATTGTGCTTAAATTCTATCATGAGCAAATGATACTGCCAATATTTGCTATTTCATTTCAGGGACTCTTTATAAAAGGAAACAGGAAGTAGCTCTGGTGAATTTCGCCACGGTGCAATTCAAATGTTCACCACAACCAGAGTTCAATCAGTAGGCATGAACTCTCGGGAAAGGTTTGCTGAGGCGAATATCGCACATCAGCACCATAATTTTACTCCCGATGGAAAATAACCTGACCCTACATTAGAGATTCGACGCAGAATGGTTTATTCATTCCATTTAGGGTATTTTCGTGAGGAGGCTGAGGAGCGGAGGCAGAAGAGAAAAAGAGAGGAAAAGTCACTCACCATAATCCATTTTTCTTCATCTTCCACACATAAAAAACCCTACTCTATTTTCATCACCATCTATCCATTTATCATGCCTCAATCATCCATACGTAGCTCGATTCCATTACCCATGAGGAGCTGAGCATCTCCACCCTATTGAAGATGAAGTGAGCCAGAGTTCGAAGTGCCGAAAGGGGAGTATTTGCTTTCAATCTGTATTTACATTATAGATTACTTGGATTTCGAGCTGGACTTTGTAATTTGTGTGTAAATGCTTTCCCTAATTATTTACGAACTGTCATGGCACAACTTGTTTTCAAGAGGAAACCACCATATTAGCCAAGACTTAACCCCTAAGTTAAGCTCAATTATGACTACTTTTAGCCAACCAATAAGGGCCAAGCATATGTTTCTTTAAGATTAGTTTTATCAATTAAAATTCCATATTACATGCTTCCATAAATTTGGGACCACTTATACCCTACACAAAAACTCATTTTGGATCCATTGGAATAATCAAAATCATCAAAACAATTTACCTTCATCAGATTCCAAACCAAGCCGAAACAGTACACACATACTCAACAATATGAAATTTTCAACTTCCAACACTTATACCACTTTATTCTTGTTTCTAAACTATCATTCATGCATGGGAAAGCATGATTTTGACTCTTCTATATCAAGTGGAAAATTGGATAGCACCTCCCCCATTTTATCATGATTTTCCAAATTTTACAAAGTCATGAAAACAATTTTGAGAATTCACATTACTCGAGTGCTGGATCATAGTGCTCGAGCATTAGTAATACTGGTAGTGAACACTGGAGCATTGTAATAGAGTATTTGTGAACAGTGAAAAATTTCAGCCTAATGCTCGAGCATTGAAAGCTAGTGCTCGAGCATTGCCAGTACTTGCAGTCAATACTTGCAGTGTTGGCTTCTAGTGCTGAGAGTTAGGACACAATACCCGAGCATTGTTAATCTGTGCTCGAGCATTGGCTCTACTGGAAGCTTTTACTTGAAGTATTACTTAATAGCACTGATATAAGACTCAATACTCGAGCACTGCATTTGCAGTGCTCGAGCATTGGCTATGCTGTCAACCAATGCTTGAAGTGTTATCTGACAGTGTTGAGAAAAACAGTCAACACTCGAGCACTGAAACTTAGTGCTCGAGCATTGGCAATACTTTCAGCCAATGCTTGGAGTGTTGACTTGAAGTGCTTTCAGAAACCTCAATTCTCGAGTACTGTAAACCTAGTGCTCGAGCATTGGCTCTACTATCAGCCATACTTGCAGTACTTCATAGCAGCATTGTTTGTAAGCTCTGTTTTTTCCTAATGCTCGAGTACTGACTTGCAATACTCGAGCATTGGCATTACTCTATGCCATTGCTTGAAGTGTTTACTCAGAGTATAGTTTAAAAACTTCTTTTTAAAACACAGTGCTCGAGTACTACATTCCAATACTCTAGTATTGACAATACTTTATGTCAATACCTCAAGTATTATTAAATTTTCTTATGTTTAGAACATGCAGTGCTGGAGCATTGAATTCCAATGCTCGAGTGCTGTCAATACTTTGACAAAAACACTTGAGTATTTTCATGAAGCACAGAATCAACACTTTGAAACTTGAGATTCAAAATCATTTGGCAATCTATTAGCACAATTTTGTTATCATCAAAACAAGGTGTCAACAATAATTGGTTGTAAAACACTCCTGGCATGATAAGGAGTAGTTTAGTATATATATTGGTTCGGTTTCATTGTTATATGAAATTTGAGCATGAAGTTACGATTCACACAGCACTATTTGGCACTATTCATGAAGGATAAATGATGATTTTATGATGCTCAATTATGGGAAAATGGCTTAGGATTGTATTTATGCATGTATGTGAAGCTAGAAGTTGAAAATCACACTTGTTCAAATTTTTCTATGAATTTCATCCAGATCTGTAACAGTGGGAAGGATATGGATTTTGATGATTTTGATGCTTCCATTGAGTTAAGAAGGCAAAATTGTGTAGGGTATAAGTGAGAAAAGTTTTGGGAAGCATTGGAAGTCATTTAAGCAAGTTTCCAACTTCTAGGGAGTGTAAAAGTGCAAGAGGAGGACTATTGCATTTTTGTAACTTTCATGGCTTGGTAGTGGCTGGAAATTGATGAATACATTATTGAATCATGTTTAGGAAGATGAGAACTCAAAGAGCCTATTGGGAAAGAGGAACAAGAGAGCTTTAAAGTTCAAAGAGAGCTAAAGGAAAATCTAAAGCAACAAGGTAGCAAGACCTTCTAACCTTAAGCTTAATTGCTTTGAAAATGTGTATGAATTTATGCATGACTTGTATTGAAAATTTATGATGATTGAATGTGTCAATATGTGCTTTTGTATGCTATGGCCGTATGCATTTATTTGCTACATGTTGCACTTTTATGAATTCACACTTATATTGAAAGTTGTCATGCATGCAATTTTATAAAGTGTGTTGGAAAGTTTTGCTATTGAGATTTCCAAAAATCTCATTATCCCCCCCAACCAACCATGTAGGTGGAAGATTATCAAAGGGTAAGGACAAGATTAGTGATGCTTAAAGCAAGTTTATGGTGCCTTTATGTTGGCAATTTAATTATGTACATTAATATAGGATTTTATATGAATTTCCATGTAGTTTTGTAAAAAATTAAACCTCAAGATGGATGCTAGTCAAAGAGATGTAAATGCATGCTCTACATATCTATGAATGCATGTTAACCAAGAGTAAAAGATGTAAAAATAAAAGTATGCCAAAGAGGAGGAAAATGAATGTGGTAAGGATTTATAGAAGTGGAGCAAGGTTGATCAAACCCCCAAATTTGGCATGATGTGAAACAAGGGAAATGAACTCCAAAAGAGATGAAATTTTTCAGAAAAATAGTTCATGTTGAAAGATTTAAAACAAGCTAAAGAAGATTGGATTTGGAATCCTGTACAAAAAGTTATGATGTTCCAAAGTTTAAAGAAAATCATGAAAAAACATGTGAAAAATGAAAAATTACCAAATGAACAGTAGTTTTTCATTAAATAAACTGTATCAATTTGGCAAGTTAATGACCCAATGAGTATTTTTCTCCCATAGAGGAACGTATAACCTTCAAAAAGAAATTGGAACCACTCAATTTCGCTTTTTCTAGAATTAGTTATGAATTGTTGAAATAGTAACTTTTAAAAAATCAAATTTTCAGATTTGATTTCTTTTGACTTTTTTAAGCTATTCAATGCCCAAGAATGGTTCCATAATGTTATAAAATGAAGCTAAAGAGGTTAGATAAGGTGTGTTACACAACCCTAGGGTCGTTCTCTCTGGAGCTATTTATGTACCACTATTTACTAGTTTGTGATAAGGTTCGCTTTGCAAATTAAATCCGTTGTTTATTCAAAATTGCTATCTACCTAAAGCTAATTACAAAACAAACTTATTTTTGGTATTTTTGATTTAGAGAAAGCAGTGAAAACATATTTGAAGTGTGGAGCATGGATAATGTAGTTCCTCTTGAAAAATGAGTGAAACCATCATAGTTCGCAAAAGATTAGGGAAAGTATTAATTCTCGAACTATGTTTCGTAATAAGAACCCCAACAACTCGCTGGGTCAAAAATTACATGTAATGAACTCCATTCCATGAAACACTTTAAGAACACTTATTTAAGAACACTTAGTGTGTGTACGGAAGTCGCAACATGAAAAATCCAACTCAACACAATATTGTCTCTAAAATAAGCACAAATAGGAAGATAGAAGAGAACAATAAAGATTTCATTGAATATGTAGAATGAGACTTCATCCTACCATGTCAATCACAAAACCAGTTCAATACACAAATAATCCAAGTTTGGCTCAACGCGAGACAAAGCATTTACATACAAACTACAAGTCCTAACTCAGAAACTATGTAATCCTTAATATAAATGCAGATTGAAAACAAATACTCCCCTTTCAGCACTTCAAACTCAGGCTAACTTCATCTTCAAGAGGAAATGAGATGCTTAGCTGCTCATTGGATGTGAAATCAAGCTCTGAATTGATGAATGAAGCATCATGGATGGATTGGGGATGAGATGGAATTGTAGTATGGTTTTGATGATTAGAGAGAGTGTGAAAATGGATTGGAATATGTGCTCTGCCTCCTCCTTCCTCCTTTCCTTCGAAACTTACCCTAATTCGGTTATAATAACCGTCCAGGGTCGGATCCAAGAAAGCGGGTCTGGTTATTTTCCATTTGGAGCATAATCTAGTGTTAACGCATGATATTCACCGAGGCGAACATGAGGTTTTACTGCGGTGAACCTCTCCTGAGAGTTCTTTGCTCGCTTGACTGAACTTTGGCCACGGCAAACTATGAAAGTGCTAGTTCCTTATGTTCTTGTTCAGGGTTTCTAAAATGAAATAGCAAATATTTGAAGTATCATTTGCTCACGATGGAATTTAAGCACAATTATATCATTATTCATGGCAGATGCACCCAAAATCACACTAATCCAAATCAACAACTCCTAATATCAAATTAAGCACAAAAGGGTCATGTATGGGCTAAAATTGACTCTATGACTCTGGAAATTCAAGTATAAAAATTGTATAAATGAAGCTCAATCAAATTCCCTCACACTTGAACCTTTGTACTCCTCAACAAATCTTTTTAAAAACTTTAAAATGATCAATTCATCAACAATGCATCCTCATGAATCCAGGACTACAGAATTTGATAAAAACATTCGTCAAGGATAATGAATCGATCCTTGAGAAAATTCAATTTAAGAGACTGAATAAAAGAGACTTCCTCTCAAAAGGTAGAAGTATTTCTCTCTTAGCTCACCATGTAAGGACAATTTCACTAATGGTCTGCTTAATCAAATCTCTACCATAGGCTTGTAATTATTCTACCTCTCTACCACAAGATCAATATAATGTGAATCAAAAGGACTTTGGGGTTTAAGATGGATGATGGGGGTTGCAAATAATGATGTTGAATGATGAAAAGAATCCTTGAATACACAACACCACAGGAAACTAATCATGTCAATACCATCTCAAGACTTTATGAAGTACATATTCAAATTTTATACTACTTTTCTCGTTATTTCTCTTCTTCTTCTTTTATTTTTTGTCATTCATTCATTTTTTTCTTGAAGAATAGTATGGACCACACTTTGATCAGAATATGTTTGCATATATATAAAAAGAATGTGGTTTCCAAATGATGGTTTTCAATAATGAATGGCTCAAAAGGGTGACAATGGTTAAATTATGAAGGTTTATGTTTAGGCAAAATGAAATGTTTTGAAATGAAGGCCCCTATCATTTTCACAAAATACTGGATCATAAAGCTTTGAATAAGAATTAAGACAAGTTCTAGAGAGATTAAAAATCAAGACAGACCCACACTATTCAAATGAACTTAGGCCCAATTATCCTCACGACAAGGCTAGTGTTTCAATTAAATAGTCTCAAGAACTAACACAAAGAGCAAATTTAAAATTGCATCTACGCTTATCATTTGCTAATAACTCGAAAAACACAATTAACCAAAAGAATTTTATCCTTTAAAATCATGCATCAATTTCCCTATGCATTGTTTATGAAAATCATGGTTTCATATTTTCAGGAGTATTAAAAACATAAAGGTAAGAGGAACCTTTTATTTTAAAATTCAAAACCTAAATTAATATAGTATATTTTTTAATGCACCGATGTTTCGCCGCTGTGCAACCAAATGTTGGTCACGGCGAACCATACCCGAGAGGGTGGTTCTGTGTGCAAGTGATTTCGCCGCGGAGCCACCAAAAGATGGTCGCGACAAAACTCACCCAAGATGTGAATTGCTTTATTTTGACCACTTTCACCGTGGCTTTAATATCCACCATTTTCTGTAAACTGAAATAGAGGCCAAACCAATAGATATGAGATACGACAAGGCCTAGAAATGAAAGTACAGAAAGATAAGATGTCAATGGACCAAAGAGACCCTGGTCAACTTAGTCCCAGGGACATAAATGTCATTAAGTATAAAGACCAAGGGCAAAATGGTAATTATGAGAAAGTAGAAGGGCATTTTGGTCATTTGACAAGTCAAACGTCTAAGTCATTAACAAAAAATTTACAGATGCCAAATAGACAGAGCTCAACTCACGAAGCACAACCATGAATCACAGATTTTCCAGATTCGGACTATATTTCTGTCTATAGAATTTTGAAGGGTAAGAAGGGGAAAATAATTATTTAAGGTATCAGGAGCTCTCCAAAAATTGAGACAAAAATATTGAAAAATTCAGTGAATTTTATATTATTTAATAAAATTATTATCCAGTGTACGATTAAGGTGATTTTCCCAAAAATTGGGAAAAAGACCTGAAAAAACCTAAAAATCCTCGAAATATGATTATTTCAAAACTTAATTTTGGTCAATCTAGAGGACATTTTGGAAAAAGGAAAGGCCTAAAAGAATTTTGCTCTCCGATTGCTCAGTTTCAGGGATTTTGGATTGGATAAATTAATCCTGTAAAATTTGAGGAAGTTAAGGGGTATTTTGAGGATAATAATTTTTTTCTACATTCAAGATGAAAATATGGAGATTAAATGAGAAAGAACATATCTCCAGAAAAGTAGAAAAAGATTTACCGGAATAAAGTTAAGTTTACCGGTAAAAAGTGTAATTAGTGAAAGTAACCGAATGGGATCCAATTGGTTAAGGTAACCAGATTTTTAACCATAAATTACAGTCATGATTATCACTTTTTGAAGGATAATAAGAAGCTAGCCAATAGCCCATGTGTGGCAAAGTTTCAACCACTTGATCAAGCTTACATGATATGATAAGATCTTAGCCATTAATTCCAATTATGCGTGAATTATTAAACACACAAATTTCCTCATCTTCAGCCTATTTAGACCGACCCAAAATTCATGAAAAAACGTGGGAAAAGGTTGAAAAATCAAGAGAAATTGTTAGAGGAGAGATAGAAGGTGAATAGTAACTTTCAAGAACTTCAATCTGCCAAAACACTACTGAATCGGCATTTTCTCTCAAAGTGCCCTTCACAAACCTTCTTCTACTCATCCTAAGCTTCATTTCTATCATCTCTGATTTCCATTTGGAGGTGTTCGGTGTCATCTCCCTTGCTGGAGTACTGTCGGATTTCCGAACCGATTGTGGAAACGAGTAGAGGTAAGCCTAAGCTTCCTTTTGAACTGAATGGTTTGTTGATTGGATGAGTTTTTGCAGGGCTTGGGTACTATTCATTTTCATCTAAGGGCTGATTTTGAAGGTTTAATCATGTATTTATTGTTAGATTATGATTTATGATGATATTGTGTCAAGTTGTTTGATAAAATTCTGAATTAGTGAATTGTTGTAGAAAACCCTGATTTTCTGGCTGAATAGAATGTTATGAAGAAGAAGGAATTATGCAATTTTGATGATTCCATTGGATTTATAAGGCAAAATTGTGTAGGTATACAAGTGTTCATGATTTTTAGATGCTTGTATATGAATATGGAATTTTTGGAAGTTGAAGAGTAAGTGCTGTGTAATTCATTTTCTAGAGGCAGTATAATTGTAACATGTTTTGTGTGGCCAAATGTTATCCAATGACCATGAAACTTTATAGAATTAAAGTAGACTTATCAAGCTTCAATTTGATAGGTCATATTGGTTAATTGGATTTGTGTGCTAGGAGGTATATTTTTTTTTGAAGTGTAGGCACTAAATCTGGAACAAATCCTAGCACATTTGGGTAAACAGAGAATTCTGGAATTCTGGGTGCATAAATGCCAGCAGATAATATTGCTCATGTAAAGAGGACTTAAAGAGCTTCACATAGGAAGTTAAACCACCCCAACTGGATTTCTAGAGAATTAATTATGTTTTTGAAAGTTTGATCAAAATGCTGACAACTCTTGATTACCATGCGAATTTGAGAAAGAAAGTGACCAAATGTAATTTGTAGAAACTCCAAAGGTGAAAGTAAGCCTTTAAGGCTAATGTGGCCCATTGGGCATTCACTTTTCATGACTCTAATAATGTCATTACTTATCTAGGGCCATAAAGTAACAAAGAACAAGCTATGGTTAGAAGATCAAGGTACAAGAGTAGGAGGTAAAGTCTAAGAGGTAGTAAACTTACTTACTTATATGTATGTGATATTTGTTAGAATAGGATTTGACCAAGAGTGGGGTGAATTGGTCTAATATAAAAATTTAGCACTTTAAATTCACAGAATTAAAAGAATAAAGTCACCGAGAGAAGAGCAGTGATGAACACATAGATTTATCCTGGTTCGGTCTCCTTGACCTACGTCCATCCTCAGGGCACCTCCAAGATTTCCAAATCCACTATCAGATAGAAATTGAGGCTTCACAAGCCTATACAATCTGGGAATTCACTCCCCCTTTCACTTCTCACTAAAACAGAGTCACACACTCTTTGTTTATATCTATCTTTCATCCCAGTTCACTCAAGTTCCCGTCCTAGAGTTTCTCATAGATTTACAAAGTATTTTTGCCAAAGAATTCTCTCTCAAAAGAGTAGATGGCTAATAATGAAGCTCAGAAAGAAATATTGGAATAATACAGAGAATGAAGTAAAAGAAGCCTTGAATATTCAGAATGTTCGTTCTCTTTTCTATATTGAATGCTGGTCCTTTCATAGTTGAGAGTTTCTTCAGTGTCCGTTAGACTCTATTAATAGCCCTTACTCTCACCATCGACCATTTGGTTTCTTCATTAATGGGATTTAATGCTACTGAGTCAGACGACGATGAATGTTGCAGAAGAACCTTAAAGTAACCGAGCCTCAGAGCATGCCTATGCTTCTTTCCTCATTTAATGTTTCAAACGTCTACATTTATGAGAGCAGTTAGTATTCAAAAATGTCGTTACACAAATAAGAAGGTAGGTGAGTAGCATAGGTTGAGTGTGTCAGAACAACAATGCTCGAGCATAACTTTCTCAATGCTCAAGTATTGTTTGAAGATTTTCAAAGAAAAGTCCAGTGCTTTGACACAATGCTCGAGTATTATATGAAAATGTTTGAAGAGAAATCAAATACTCGAGTAATAAATCTCAATGCTTGAGTAATGACAATGCTTCCTAGGAATACTCGAGTATTCTGTGCAAGTGTTAAAAAATATAAATTTTGAGAATTCACATTACTAGAGTGCTAGATCATAGTGCTCGAGTATTAGTAGTATTGGTAGTGAATTTTGGAGCATTGTAATATAGTAGTAGTGAATAGTAAAAAATTTCAGGCCGATGCTTGAGCATTGAAAGCTAGTGCTCGAGCATTACCAGTGCTTGCAGTCAATGCTTGCAGTGTTTACTTCCAGTGATAAGGGTTAGGTCACAATACTCAAGTACTGTCAAACTGTGCTCGAGCATTGGCTCTACTAGAAGCTTTTACATGAAGCATTACTTAACAGCATTGATAGGAGACTCAATACTCGAGCATTGCATTTGCAGTGCTCGAGCATTGGCTATGCTGTAAGCCAGTGCTTGAAGTGTTGAAAGAAACATTCAACACTCTAGCACTGAAACTTAGTGCTCGAACATTGGCCATACTTTCAGCCAATGCTTGGAGTGTTGACTGGAAGTGCTTTCAGAAACCTCAATGCTCGAGTACTGTGAACCTAGTGCTCGAGCATTGACTCTGCTGTTAGCCAATACTTGCAGTACTTCATTGTAGCATTGTTTATAAGCCATGTTTAAGCCTAATGCTCGAGTATTGACTTGCAATGCTTAGCATTGGCATTACTCTATGCCAATTCTTAAAGTGTTCACTGAGAGTATAGTTTAAAACTTCTTTTTTAAAACATAGTGCTCTAATATTACATTCCAATACTCGAGTATTGACAGCATTTCATTTTAATACTTGAAGTATTGCCTAGAAGTACTAAATTTTCTTAAGTTAAAAACATGCAGTGTTGAAGCATTGAATTCCAATGCCTGAGTACTATCAATACTTTGACAAAAACACTCAAGTATTTTTATGAAGCACTGAATTAACACTTTAAAGCTTGAGATTCAAAAACATTTTACAATCTCTTAACACATAAATTACTTTATTTTGTTATCATCAAAACAAGGTACCAACAATGTTTATGTTGTGTATCGATTTGTTGTATTGCTTTGCTTGATTATGTGAAGCATGTATGAATGAATGAAGCTTTGTTTTATTTTTACTGTGGCTATACGGACGTTATACAAAACATTGATCATGCAGAATTTCATTATGCGAATATGAGCCTATGTAAGGCAAGCATATCATGCACTAGCATTCATCCTAGATGCACTGTTTATATTGTTTGCTACTGAGATTCCTTAAATCTCACCCTCCCCCACTAACCATTTTAGGTGAAAGTTCAAGCAAGGGTAAGAGCCAGGAGATTAATGATTCAAGAAGGCATAATGTTGTGCTTCTATGTATTGAAGTTACTTATTATGGTTGAAATTTAAGTGTGGTTGTAATTATGTACACTAAGATAGTCAAGGAGTATCAAAAGCATGATTTAAGTATTCCCAGATGATTGATTAATCATGATCAAATGAGGTTTAGAAATAAGCAGGCCTAGAGGAAGGAATTTCAAAGGTCATTTTCTTGAAAGGAAGTTAATAAGCTTACCAAGTCAGCAACTTTGAGTTAACGTGAAATAAGGCAAATTAACTCCAAATGAGATGAATTCTTACATAAAAATAGTTTATATTGCAAGATTTCAAAGAAGCCAAAGAACACTAGAATTGGATTTTTGTACGAAAGGTTATGATGTTCCAAAGTTAGCGAAAAATCACAGAAAAACCTGGGAAAATGAAAAATTACCAAATGAATAGTGCAACTTTGTGAAATTAACTGATTCAATTGGGCAAGTTTCTGACCCAATGAGTATTTTCCCATGTAGAGGAACTTTTATGGTTTAAATAGAAATTGGAAGCACTCAATTTCGATTTTTCTATAATTAGTTATGAATTTTCAAAATTTACCCAAAAAGCTGTGAATAGTAACCCTAAACTTGAAAATTTTATTTTTCAGTCTTTGGTTACTCTGTGTCACTAAAGGCCTAAAGGTGCTTCCAAATAGATATAAAATGAAGCTAAGGGCAAGGTTAAGGTGTGTTACATTGTTTGGTATCAGAGCAAATGTTTGGGATTTGTTTGGAATAATTGTGTATTGTTATTTGATATAGTGCACTATTATCCAATATGCATATGAAGTTCATATGTCATGAGCTAAATTTTATGTTATGTATTGGTTGCCTCTTATGGATATACGTTAGATAGTTATATCCTATTTTCATTATTATCTGAATAATGGTGACTGGCTAAACATGAAAAAAGCCAAGTATACTAGTGGAAGAACATGATAATAAGGAACCTTCAGAGATTGGTTCCAAGGTGATAGAATCATTTCAGAATTTAAATGAAGTGTTAAAAAAACAGAGAAGGAGCTAGCACAAGAACTACCAGAATGTTCAGGGGATAAGGATATGAAGGTCCAGTGTTTGATAAAGATTATTTCTCTTTAGCGCATATTGGATGCTAACACCCGAGGATTCTGAGAGTACACTACTCTACATAGACAAGGGTTTAGGTTACCATATATCCAAATGGGCTAGAGAGGCATATGAGCTGGATCGGATTGTCCAAAACCTGTAAGCTCGGTAGAGATGTTGGTATGAAAGGAAGAGCTCCCAGAAGAAGAAGAGAATCCAGAAATAGGATAGAACTCTGAATACACTTCATTTGGATCAAGATCTACTATGATAGTATCATCTCGAGGTTCAAGCGGGATGTAAAGGCAACCAACAGATCAAAGTTTAAATAATAGAGCTCGTCCAGAGAAGATAGTTTACGGGAAACTCAAACGTCGCAAATTGATTTTGCCTTGGCATATCTTGGAATTGAATACCCAGGAATTATAGAACTATACTTCTCCTCAAGGATGAAGATTTTAGCTGAATAGAAAGGGGTCAGAGAGGCCCTTGAACTTGATTAGTTGCAGAAGGTACAGCACGGATGTCAGGGATATATATAGTTTTCTCCTCTATTGAAGTTAAATATAAAGAGTCCCTTAATGATATTTCGGTAGTCAGGGAGTTCCCAGAGGTATTTCCAGAGGGGATCAGCAAACTGCCTCCAGAGAGAGAGATGGAGTTCGCCATTGATGTAGTACTAGGAACAAAACCCAATTGCAAAGACTCCATACAGAGAGATGAGAGTCTTAGATTGTGTATAGACTACCATAAATTAAATGAAGCGACAGTAAAGCACAAGTACTTGCTTCCCCGTATTGATGACTTGTTGACCAGTTGAGTGGTTATCAGGCTATCACCAGCTTCGAATTAGAGCTGAGGACATTCCCAAGATGGCTTTCCACATTAGAAGACATTATGAATTTCTAGTGATGCCGTTATGTTGGATGAAGGCCCTTGCAGTTCTCATAGACTACATGAAATGTCTATTTCGGCAATACCTGGAACAGTTTATCGTAGTCTTATAAATGATGTTATAGTGTACTCCAGATCTTTAGAGGAATATAAAAGGCATATGAGAATTGCATTAACTGTTTCAAAGAAGAAAAATGTTTATATGCTAAGCTCTGTAAGTTCTAATTATTAGATGTGAAACTCTTAGGATAGGTGATCTCTTAAGAAGGAGTCACTGTAAACTACGTGAAGTAAAGGCAGTACTGAGATGGAATTAGACTAGGACAGTAAGAGAAGTGGAATTCCTAGAGCATGTGATCTCTCAGAAAAGGTAGTACTGAGATAAGATTTACCTTGGATAGTAACTGAAGTTAGGAGCTTTTTGAGCTAAGCAAATTATTAGAAATGTTTTATATAAAACTTTTCTCAGATTGCCTTGTCGCTGACTAAGCTAATTAAAAGAATCAGTTTTTTTTCATGAAATGACAAGAACACCTATACGTATGATTTAGAGCTAGCAGTGATAGTTTATGCTTTAAAGACTTGGAGGCACTAGTTATATGGAGCAACTATCAAGTTGTACTATGATCATAAGGATCTCAACTGTTTACAAGATCAGATAGAGCTGGACTTAAGACAGTGACGCTAGACCAAGTTGCTTAAGGGCTATGACTATTGAATAAAGTATTATCTGGGTAAAAGTGGAAGTAATTACCGATGTCTTGGGTAGGGATATAGCGCAGGTGGCTATGATGATGATGAAAGAGCAGGGACTCATAGAGAACCTCAGAGATTGGGGTATGTTGAATCAGTCGTAGATAGAGCCTGATAGATACAGAATCACTCAAATCCATATTGATATGGAGGAAGAGACCAACGAAGCTTAGAAAGAGGATCAGTTTGCTCAAAATATAGAGACTCATATGAGTAAGGGGAAGCTAGGGAGTTCAACAAGACTTCTAAGGGAATAATTAAGTTCAAAGATAGATAGTATATCCCTCCAAAGTCTGCTTTGAGACAGAGATTATTAGATGAGACTAAGCCTTATCTCTGGAAATGATATAGAGGAGAAGAACACTAGAATTGGAGTTTTGTACGAAAATTTATGATTTTCCAAAGCTAGCGAAAAATCACAGAAAAACCTGGGAAAATGAAAAATTAACAAATGAATAGTGCAACTTTGTGAAATTAACTGATTCAATTGGCCAAGTTTCTGACCCAATGAGTATTTTTCCCATGTAGAGGAACTTTTATGCTTCAAAGAGAAATTGGAAGTACTCAATTTCAATTTTTCTATAATTAGTCATGACTTTTTAAAATTTGCCCAAAAAGCTGTGAATAGTGACATGAATAGTAACCCTAAACTTGAAAATTTTATTTTTCATTCTTTGGTTACTCTGAGTCACTAAAGGCCTAAAGGTGCTTCCAAATAGAAATCAAAATGAAGCTAAAGTAAGGGTTAAGGTGTGTTACAATGGAGAACAACAAAGTTGGTCGCGACGAAACTGGTCCGAATGCGAAAATTGCAGTTCAGAACCTCTGGAAAATAAACAATTTTCGAAAAAAATTTAAGAAGCTTGAAAATTCCCAAAGTTTTAAGCAAAGTGATCCAACATTTAACTTTCCAAAGATTCTAGTTGCATGTTAAAATCAAGGTAATTCTTGAAAAACTTAAATCCTAAATCTCCCGCCACACTTAAATCAAACATTGTCCTCAGTGATTGAAGGGATAGATTTAATCACAAAGAAAGAGCAAAACTCACAAGCAACACTTGACATTAATGCAAGCATGCAATGGAATTCGGGACAACAACATAATAAATATCTATTCACATATATATATATATATAAGAAAAATAAGTTCACAAACAGTTCAGAATCCACCTCAGCAGCAGCCTCCTTCTCCTCATTTCCTTCTACTGCTTTGCCCTCTCGAGATGGTCCAGCTCCTAAAGGTCATGCACCACCAGTATCATCCTCTTCTGGAGGTAGTTGGAAATGTAAGCTCTACACATGCAAGACGTCTATCCTCCTGCTATACCTCCTGTCCTGATCAAGCTGTTGAAGCATAGTAACCCATAACTGTTGAAAATCAGCAGCCAGGATCTCTAGAGTAATGGGGACCAGAGTTAATGGGTGAACGTCTGGCGCCTAGGGTGCTGGAGCCTCTTGATCCTCAGCCAGCAGATCATCTATGTCAATATAGGGCTCAGGCTGAGGTGCGGGTGCTCAACGAATCCTCTCATAAATAAAAGTAGGGGCCGAGGAAAACGGATAGTCCTCAGGGTACTTAGGAATCTCCACCCCAGCGAACATATTAGATATGAGATGCGAAAAGATGATGGCCTTCACTGTTTTGGAAGTAAGGACGGCATCACAAAGGCTAGAGTATATAAGGGTAGAGATGTCAAAACAGATCCCCTGCATTAACATGTAAATGCAGAGGGCCTGCTTCTTTGTGAGGTTTGCTAGGTGGCTGGTTGGAAGGATGTTACTACAGACAAGGTGGCTAAAGTGTTTTGTCTTAGGATGATACTCGGAATGGTGGATATACATTTCAGACCTATGAGGGACATGCCAACCCATCCCAAGAAGACATAAAGTCTCAGCAATAGCGTCCTCAGGGAACTGGCTCATGAGCTGAACATAATGGTCTCGCTCAGCAAGAGGTAAGTCGAAGTGGTGGCAGATGGTATGCCTAGTAATTGAGTGGTGCAGGATAGTTCCTCGATAATTAATGAAAATATCATACTCATAGCGGCATTTAGCATAAAAGTGGTGGACGAATGCGAGGCTACCCTGGTTATGCTCACGAGTTAGGCTGATAAGGCCAAACTCAGCCATACGCTGACAAAAGAATAGTCGGACAGTGTCAATAGAAATGAGCGTTCCTTAAACAAAGGATGCTTCTTAGTCAACTCTAAAATGTCCTCGAAGGATTGGGATGATTCTGGATCAGGACTAGGGGGATCTACTACATTAGGTATCATAGTTCTAGGCATAGTTGATGGCTAGACACAAAAACAAAAAAAAAACAATGAAAACACAAGGCGAAAATTAGGGCTAGTCGTGGCAATATATTACTCTCATCGAGGCGAATCCTATTTTTCATCATGGCCAAAATTGCAGAACATGAACAGTGAAAGCGACGAAAACACTAAAAGGAAATCAAAAGAAAACTGAATGAAACGGAATAATAAGGTGTAGATTGCTTGCCCTAGTCAATGAGAATGTAGTGGCACAGAGAAACGTGAGAGTTACGAGATAAAAGGAGAATGAATTGGAAAAGCGAAAGACAAAGCAACCAACTACAGCAAAATGAAATGAAAAGGACATGAACTTAAAAGAAAAATTGGCGGGAGATGAAGAGGCATGATTTTCACCGTGGTGCAACCAGATTTTGGCCACGGTGAAAAACCGTAGAAGACGAAAAGACTAAGTTCGTTACGGTGAACACTTCCCAAGAGAACAGACTTCACAGACAATAGGTTTGGCCGCGGTGAAAACATCATAGAGAGGAGAAACTCACGGATGGAAACAAAAAACACAAGATGCTAACCAACATCCAATCCTAGAACTTCAACCACACAATTAGCACATGCTCTAACATAACAAGCGAGACCCGTTTCAAGCATGAACCTCATGAAGATAGGTTAACTTCAAAACATAGGAGTTTAATGAATTCAAAATCACCTAAAAGAAATAAACAGCTAATCCTACTGGGAATGTTCCTCCCCCACACTTAAATCATTCATATTTCATAAAGTAATAAACACAACATCACAATAAATGATTACATAAAGGAAAGGAACAACCTGGGAATCATAATGGTTTGCGAGGCTCGTCAGTGTCCCCATGCTCATTCTTTGTATTTTCAAGCATATCATGCACGGGTAGCTGAAATTTTGTCAAATAGTCTTGCAAAATCAATTGAAATACCTTTCCTGGAGGTGCTATCACTTTTTATACGGGATAAGGCATTCATGTACTTGTCGGTGACATTTATAGAATGTGTGTATGGCGTGGAAAGCATGCTATCAACCGATATGGATGAGTGCATGTTTCAATCATTTCACAAGAACATAATTGTGGATCAGGTGGTTCAACAAGAATTTCTAAATCTTTTTCAGCAAATGATGCATAAGACAATTAATGTGAACATGCAAGTTGATTTTCCATTTCTAATTCAACACATGCATCATCAACAGTAACATCAATAGCATTAATGCTTAGCAGAGAATAGTCCTCATATGGATGTTTCATGACCTCATATATATTAAATTGAATCCTACTTTCTCTTACTTCCATTAATATGCTAACTTCTTTCATGTTAATAATAGTATTAGCGATCCTTAAGAAAGGTCTGCCCATTACCAAGGTGGACTCACTCATGGATTCTTTAGACATAACAATCACATAAAAGTCAGCAAGAAAAACTAAGTCCTTGACCTTTACCAAAATATTTTCTACAACCCCATCCGGATACCTAATTGTACTATCCGCTAGTTGGAGTACTACAGATGTAGCTTAAACAGGGCTGAAACATTGGAGCTTACTTGGACCCTTTCATTTGGCCTAAACTTTCTTTAATTAGTGCACAGGTCCATAAGGTATTTAGCATATGTGAGGACTTTTTTCACTAAGTCAAGCAATGGAATATTGACCTCTACTTTGCTAAAAAGATCAAAAGCTTCCTTTTCACCTTTCTTTTCAACAAGTTTCTTACTCATTAAATATGTGTTAGGAAAAGGGAGTTTATCGATGTTTACCTCTTTACCTTTCGATGAGGTGGAACCATACTTGCTTCCTTTCATGTTTGTTCTCTTTGTCCCTTGCTTTGAAGCCATTCTTTCTTCTTCTTTTTGTGAGTTTGTAGCAATTCCTATTCTTTGGTGCTCTCACTCTTCTTTCTAGGGGTTGTGGAGTGTGAAAATCCTTCACATTCACTCGCCTCTTCTTCTTTCTCCTCTTCTTCCTCATCATTAAACTTCACTTGTTCCCACTCCTTAAATTGATAGCATTTAATCCTTTGGGATTAATAATGGTGTTCGAAGGTATGGAGCTACTACTCATTGCCTGTTGTTCACTCAAATTGTTTGAGAGTTGAGTGACTAAGGAGTTCATATTCTCAGCTTTCATTTCCCATTGTTCCATCCTCTTTTCCAATAAGGCATACCTTGTGTCTTTCTTTGAGGAAACCTTCTAAATCAATGAGGCTAATGAATTAAATTGGTTTGCGGTAGAAGCCTTCTCTTCCTTGAGTAACATCAGCATATTTTGAAGAAGTTGATTTGTATTCTCCTTAGTGTATATTCAAGGCTTGCTGATTGTTACGTTGCATGTTGGAACTAGATGACCCAACTCCTCCATTTCTTTGAAATCTTTAGCCACTGGCTTCTTCACCTCTCCAGCTAAACTTTAGGTTGAATTTCCACCCCTCATTATATGTCTTGGAGTAGGGATCACATTTCTTGTTTGTTCTCCATTGATACATTACAGACACATCTTCAAATCAACTTGTGCACATACTTGATACATGTATTACTAACCCACAAGTCTCACAACTTGGAGCAGCTAAATCCATGGATGGCTGGGAGTTATTAGTATTCAAACTCTTCAACTCAGCAATAATTAGAGACAATTGGGATGTGACTTTACTCATTAAAGAATCCACCTATAATTATAGGGTGTCCATTCTCCTAATATATGCACTTGATGTTCCAATCTCATGAGCAGCCATAGTGTCTCTCACGCTATACTGCTAGTGGTTCAAAGCCATATTGTTTATGAGTTCCCAAGCTTCTTCAACAGTCAAATCTATCAATGATCCTATAGCAACTGCATCTAGCATTCCTTTCTCTTGACTTTTCAATCCATCATAGAAATATTGAACCAATTGCTCATCCGGAATTTGATGGTGAGGGCATTAGGAAACAAGATATTGAAATCTATTTCAGTAGTCATATAACGACTCATCAAACTCTTGGTGTGTGGAATAGATCTCTTTTCTCATGGATGATGTTTTGGACGCTGGAAAATACCTTTCCAAAAATGCTTTCCTTAGGTTACCCCACCTTTCGTAGGCATTGGCTACATGCCTTGGTAGACTCATAAACCATTCTATTGCTTTCCTTCTCTTCCAACGATAGATGAAAAACCTTCCACAAAATTTGGTTAAGCGATGCTCCAACTGGTTTCATGCTCTGGCATATCATTAATAATGATTGCAAATGGATGTATGGATCCTCTCCTGGCAAGCCATGAAATTTAGGAAGAGAATTAATTAGTAATCCTTTAATTGTGAAATCAACATCATAATTAGGATGAGCAGCAGTAAATATATCATAATTCACATCAGAGATTGTGGCTTCCCCAATGGTCCTTCTTCTTTTATTTATATTATTTCCCCATTCTTTCCTCTTCACCATTTCTTCTATTACCATTCCCCTGTTGATTTTCATTCATGTTTTGGGTTCGAGGGTTAGGTTGATTCTTAGACATGATATTTCCTACAGTATTTCCTAAACTATCTACTTTTCCTACACTAGATTCTCCTAATTCTCTAACTACCTTGCCCTTCTCTTTCTTTTGTGAGCCTTATGTCTCTCCCTTAATGTTCTCTCAATCTCGGGATCATAAGTTCAAGCTGATTCTTTTTTAGGCATACAAAAGAAAATTCAAAGCAGAAGCAAACTAAAACAACTTAAAACACACTTCAAAATGAATGGAATAGATGTGTGTAAGTTTATGAATGTGTATGTGTGAATGGTGTGTATGATTGAAGTGCATGTATGTATTGAAATTGAAATGAAATAAGTGAATGAAGTGTTAAAAAGGAATTTTAGTCTTGGCAAAAATAAATTTACGTCGCAGTGAACAGTATCTGAGAGGATTTACAGGTAAAAATTCAAATTTTGGCCTCGGCAAAAATATATTTTAGTCGTGGTGAAAGTGGGAAAATTATGCAGAATGCAGATGATATCTAGTGAATTCAACTATGTTCCCTAAAAATGCAATGCTATGATATGAACAAGTTAAACCTATACTATGAACAAATGCAAGTATAAAACAAAGCCAAATACAAAACAAGCAAACAAAATACACAATCTAGTAAACTAATGGCACTTAGCTCCATTTTTTGATCTTACCGAATTGGTACACGTGATAAAACTTTCGTTCGTCGCAATGCATTGGAAATGGATCAAGAAAAATTTGTGATTTCCAAGGATTGCACAGGGTGTAAGTCGTTCTCTCTGGAGCTATTTATGTACCACTATTTACTAGATTGTTGATTCAAAATTGCTATCTACCTAAAGCTAATTACAGAACAAACTTCTTTTTGGTACTTTTGATTTAGAGAAAGCAGTGAAAACATATTTGAAGTGTGAAGTATGTATAATGAAGTTCCTCTTGAAAAAATGAGTTAAACCATCATAGTTCACAAAAGATTCGAGAGAGTACAAATTCTCGCACTAAGTTTCGTAATAAGAAACCCAACAATTTGCTGGGTCAGAAATTCCATGTAATGAACTCCATTCCATGAAACCCTTTAAGAACACTTAGTGTGTGTACGGAAGTCGCAACGTGAAAAATCCAACTCAACACAATATTGTCTCTAAAATCAAGCACAAATAGGAAGATAAAAGAGAACAATAAATATTTCATAGAATATGTAGAAATGAGACTTTATCTTACCACATCAATCACAAAACAAGTTCAATACACAAATAATCCAAGTTTGGCTTAACCAAGACCAAGTATTTACATACAAACTACAAGTCCTAACTCAAAAACTATGTAATTCATAATATAAATGCAAATTGAAAAGAAATAGTCCCCTTTCGACACTTCAAACTCAGGCTAACTTCATCTTCAAGATGAAAGGAGATACTCAGGTACTCATTGGATGTGAAATCGAGCTTCGAATGGATGAATGAAGCATCATGGATGGATTGGGGATGAGAGGGAATGGTAGTAGGGCTGTGATAAGTAGAGAGAATGTGAAAATGGATTGGAATATGTTCTCTGCCTCCTCCTTCCTCGTTTCCTTTGAAACTTACCCTAATTAAGTTATAATAACTGTCTAGGGTCATATCCAAGAGAGTGGGTCTGGTTATTTTCCATTTGGAGCATAATCTGGTGCTGACACGCAATATTCGCCGAGGCGAACATGAGGTTCCACCACTGCGAACCTCTCCCGAGAGTTCTTTGCTCGCTTGATTGAACTTTGGCCACGGCGAACTGTGAAAGAGCTATTTTCTTTTGTTCTTGTCAGGGTTCCTGAAATGAAATAGCAAATATTTGAAGTATCATTTGCTCATGATGGAATTTAAGCACAATTATATCATTATTCATGGCAGATGCACCCAAAATTACAGTAATCCAAATTAACAAGTCTAAATCTCAAATTAAGTATAAGAAGGGTGATGAAGGGCTAAAATTGAATTAAAAACTTTGGAAATTCAAGTATAAAAATGGTATAAATGAAGCTCAATCAGTATGCTGATCTTGTGAACTAGCTGGTTTGTGGAGTTTTACCTCTGGACTTGAATTTTCACTAAAGACACAAGTTTCTTCATGAGGCGAGAAAGTACTTGTGGGATGAGCCTTATCTATTCAAGAGGTGCCCTGATCAACTCATTCAGAGATGTGTGCCTGAAAATGAACAAGAACGCATTCTGCATTATTGCACTCTATGGAATACAGTGGCCATTTTGGTGGAGAAAAGACTACTGCGAAGGTCCTTTAGAGTGGGTTATATTTGCCTTTGTTGTTCAAGGATGCATATGCTTTTGTTCTGAAGTGTGTTCAACGCCAATGAGTTGGAAACATATCAAGAAGATATGAGATGCCTTTGAATAGCATGCTTGAAGTTGAGTTATTTGGTGTTTGGAGGATTGACTTTATGGGCCTGCTTCCTAAGTCCTTCAACAATGAACACATCTTAGTCGGAGTGGATTATATCTCAAAATAGGTAGAAGCCATTGCTTGTGTCCATAATGATGCCAATATAGTTTTGAAGTTCCTCAAGAAGAACATTTTTACTAGATTTGGCACATCTAGAGAAATCATTAGTGATGGTGGGTCTCACTTTTTGAACCACCAATTTCAAGCTTTGATGAAGAAGTATGAAGTCAAACACAAGGTAGCATTGACGTACCGTCCGTAGACAAATGGCCAAGCAGAAATTTCTAATTGTGAGATCAAGAATATTTTAGAGAAAGTGGTGGGCACCACTAGAAAGGATTAGTCTACTAAGTTGGATAATGCTTTATGGGCTTATCGTATGGCTTATAAAACTCCAATTGGAATGTCTTTGTATTGATTGGTGTTTGGGAAAGCATGTCATTTGCCAGTGGAGTTAGAGCATGGAGCTTTTTGGGCTATTAAAAAGTTTAATTTTGATCCTTAAGTTGTAGGTGAAAAGAGACTTCTCTAAATCTAGACTAATGAATTTTTGGGCTATCCATGAATTTCGACTCAATGCTTATGAGAGTTCAAGGCTATATAAGGAGAAAAATAAAAGGGAACATGACAACAAAATTATTCCCAAGAGTTTTGCCCCTAGTCAAAATGTACTCCTTTATAATTCCAAGTTGAGACTATTCCCCGGCAAATTGAATCCAAGTGGTCAGGACCATTCAAGGTGTTTCAAGCTTCTTCTTTTGGTGATGTGGAATTGGAGAATGAAAAGGGTGAAAGATTTAGGGCTAATGGTAAGAGTTTGAAGCATTATTGGGGCGGAGATGTGGATAAGATGGTGCCCATCATCCATTTCGCTAAGGAAGAGTGACCAATGTGAAGAGTCAAGCTAATGACTATAAACTAAGCTCTTCTTGGGAGGTAACCCAAGGTTTTTATTTGATGTATGCTTTTTTTATAGGACCTTGCACAACCCTAGATCATGTGTTCCATTTTGGTATCAAGGACCAAAAGCAATAGAGAGTGCAAATCAAGAAGAGAGGGGAGTTTACTTCCACACTTACTTTGATTGGTTTCATTCACTGTTGATAGCATGTGCTGGGGAAATGAGTGCTAGTTATATTTTGAAACTGCATGTGGTAGATACTTAATCATGAGTATTAGAACTTCATTTCTCATTTACATACTTTACCTGAGAATCACACCCTTCTGCGATGCCTGGAAACATAGTGAAATATCAATAGTTTAAATCTCATTACCCAAGGCATCTCTAAGTTCTATATTACTTGCCTTTACTATTATGGGGTGTGTCATATTACTTCATTATCTATTTCTCTTCATCTATATTGTTATGATGCACTACCTGACTTTCCCTTCGGTAGGCTCTTAAGATTCCTTGACCAATTCATCCATAGTCATTTCAACTTTACAATTTATTCTCATAGGAATCTTTCATTATATAAAGATTTAAGCCTATATACTAGCAGATAATTCATCACAAAGTATCCTCAAACACCGCTACTAGTACTATGCCTTTATTGCTGCTGAACTTTGGCTGACTTAAGTTGGGAAGTATGTTACAGTTACTGAAATTGCTATTGCTGCGGCTACTGTGTCTATCACAGTCTATCTGGCTTATTGTTAATAATCATAAAGCCTTTCAGTAGCTCTAGTATTTTTCGATATTTATACTTTCTAACTTCTTTAGAAAATTAACCACAACTTATTCAACATCTGCCAAACTCATTCTTATACTTAGTTGTCATAAATTATTGCCCAGAACAACACTTTTGTATCATAACTGTACTTCAACTATTCATATTGTATATGTAACACACCTTAACCTTGCCTTTAGCTTCATTTTATATTGATTTGGAATCAAAAGGAAGCCTCAATTTACTTAAAAAGTTCAAAAGAATTAAAATCAAAACTTTCAAGTTTTGAAAGTTACTATTCACAACTTTTTGGACCAAATTTGAAAATTCATAACTAATTCTAGAAAAATCAAAATTGAGTGCTTCAAATTTCTATTTGAAGCTTATAAGTTACTCTATAATAGAAAAATACTCATTGAGTAATTAGCATGCCCAATTGATACAGTTTAATGCGTGAAAATGTACTGTTCATTTGGTAATTTTTCAATTTTCCGAGGTTTTTCAGTGATTTTCTTCAAACTTTAGAACATAATAACTTTCTGTACAAAACTCTAAATTCAGGGTTCCTTTGCTTGTTTTAAAGCTTGAAATGTGAGCTATTTTTTTTCGAAAATTTCAACTCATTTGGAGTTTATTTGTTCTGTTTCCTGACAGGTCAAAGTAGGAGGTTTGACCAACTTCACATTGGACAATTAGTCAAAATTATAACTTTCTAACTTCATAATTTGACATGCTATCTTTTAGGCTTCTTTTGATCATGATCAACCATGAATTTGTGAATATCTAAAGCATACATTCATTACTTCATGGATACCACATATGTAAGAATTTAATTTACATATTACACAACATAATCAAATTTAAATTCCAAACATTATACATAATTTCACAAGCAATATTATCACATGGCATCTTCAGTTACCATTTACTTTGCTCTTACCCTTGCTTGTGCTTGTACCCACATGGTTGGTTGGGGGATAATTAGATTTTTGGAAATCTCAATAGCAAAACTATCTAACACATTTCACAAATTGCATGACAACTTTAAATGTATGTGTGAATGTATAAAAGTGAAACATGTAACATATAAATGCAAGTGGCCATAGCATATAAAGCACACATTCACACCTTTTTCATCATCAATTTCAACAAGTCATTCATATTTCATCAATTATTTTCAAACCAATTTAGAGTAGGGTTAGACGATGGTCTTGCTACCTTTAGCTCTTAATTTTCCTTTAGCTTGAATGCTTTCTTGACCATTTGGAAAATTAATCCCTTGCACCATACTCTTGTCCACACAATTAATGACATTATGGCCATTAAACACAAGCCATTTCCAATATAATAATCAATTTAAAACTCCCTTAAACTTCCCCCTTGAATTACATAAACCTTAGAGCATCAAACTTATCTCTATGATTTTCTAATGCTTCCACAAACTTGGGGTCACTTATACCCTACACAAAAACACAATTTGAATCCATTGGAAGCATCCAAAACATCAAAAGAAACTTCCTTCCCCTTTTTCCAGGTCAGGCTGAGACAAATTCCCAAAACAACTCAACGTGAATTTTCAACTTCCAACACTACTATCATCATATTCTTATATTCAAGCTCACATTCATGCATGGTAAAGCTTGATTCTAACTCTTCCATATCAAGTGGAAAATTGGGCAGCACTTCCCCTATTTATTTATGATTTCCCAGGTTTACAAAATCACAAAAACAACTCAGTCAACAACAACATATATACCAATATGCTCCTTACATCAATAATTTTTCACTTAAAACGAAGGGTTGAAATGGCACCACCTTAGGGCCATTTGCTTGCCTCACATTTGATGATGAAAAGGTGTAATGATGGCTGTAACTTGATGGTAAAAATATAGTTTTATCAAAACCAACTGGATCCCATTCGGTTACTTTTACTTTTTACCTGTAAATATAACTTTATTCCGGTAAATCTTTTTCTACTTTTCTGGAGATATTTTCTTCCTCATTTAATCCCCATATTTTCCTCTTGAATATAACAAATTTATTATCCCAAAATACACATTGACTTCCTCAAATTTAACAGGTATAATTTATTATGTCCAAAATCCCTGAAAACGTACAATCGGAGGCAAAATTCTTTTAGGGCCTTGAAAAATACTACATTTTTCACTGATTCTCTAGCCCTTTTTCCTTTTTCCAAAATGCCCTCAAGATTGTCCAAAATAAATTTTTGAAATAAAAGGATTTTCAGGTCTTTTTCCCGATTTTCGGGGTAATCGCCTTAATCGTACACTGGCCAATAATTTTATTAGATACTATAAAATTCATTGGATTTTTCCATATTTTTGTCTCAATTTTTGGAGAGCTCCTGGCACCTTAAATAATTATTTTTCCCCTTTTTCCCTTCAAAATTATATAGACAGAAATCCAGTCTGAATTTGAAAAATCCGTGATTCACGGTTGTGCTTCGCGAGTCGAGCCCTGTCTATTGGGCATCTGTAAATTTTTCTAATATTTTGTTCAACAGTTGACTTTTTGACTTTGACTTTGACTTTGTCAAATGAACAAAATTCCCTTGCGCTTACACTATCTAGCTTTTCATAATTCCCATTTTTACCCTTGACTTTGTCGCCCTTGATCTTTTGTGTAATAACCTTTGCGTACTTCCCAGTAGATCACCCATCCTGAGATTACTTTAGGGTGAGCACGCTTAACTGCGGAGTTCTCATAAAATTTCTTCCACTGAGCCAGGTCTGACTTTGGTGTATCCATCCCATCAACATCAACGTTTTCCGCTCTTTCTATCTGTGAGCTTTAATTTGACTTCTGACAACTAGTTTGGCCCTTTTTATCTAATGACCATATTGCCCTTGGTCTTTCTATTTAATGACATTTATGTCCCTGGCTTACATTCTTAGTAATCTCAAAGCATTAGGACGAAATTGACCAGAGTCTCTTTGGTCCATTGGCATCTTCTCTTTCTGTACTTTCATTTCTGGGCCTTGTCTTATCTCATATCTGTCGGCTTGGCTTCTATTTCTATTTACAGAAAATGATGGAAATTACATTTCTTCCCCCTTAAAATAAATTTCGCCCTCAACATTTACATATCTGAGTCATTAACTCCATGCTCTTAACTTTCATCTCTTCTTCTATTTCTCTACATACTTTTTCTGGCACTAGCTCTTACCAGAATATTTTTATAATTATCTATTATAGGATCTCTCCTTTTATATAGTAAACAGGAAATTTCTGGCGCCTTTGACTCTGAATTGGGGGTAATGCCAAATAATAACTATTCTTTCATCTTTATATATTCTATACATTTCTTTAACTAAGCTTATTTAGCCTTAAAGACTGACTTAATCTTTGTTATTAGAGATACCCTCAAAGGCATTTGATCTCCAACTTTAATTTTAACAGTCGTCTTATCTTATTGGCATGAATTAATTCTGATTTGTAACATCTCTTCGGCTTTATCTGCTTAGCCGTTTCATTACTGTCTCATAATCATGCTAATTTCTATCTTCACTAAAGTTTCTTGATTTTTACTATTTGACCATTATTTCTGAAAAATAAAATTTCTAAGACAATCTTACCTATTGCCTAAATTCAATGATCATTGCATTTGGTTAGCCTCATTCTTTGCTGACTTTTATTATCTATCTCTTTTATGTGTCTTTGCCTTCAACTCACCCTTAAGTCTTTTCTTTCAATACCTGGTGAGTTCGTATAATTTCTAAGGTTCTCTATCTTTCTTCCTTAACTTAAACTATAGCCTCATAATAGGCTTTAAAGAGACAAAATACTCCTTTGAGTTATCACATTCCTTTCCAAGCTTCAGCACTCTAATAGGGAACTTTTAAGATTTTTCACTTTCCTTGGTTCTTTTGTGCTTTCATAGTTGAGAGAAACTTTTACTTTATTTTCTAGATCTCACATTATTTAACTAGTCTCGTGATCAACTATGTACTCACAATTATGCTGGAGGCTTTAAGCTTCAATCTATTAAGCTTTCTGATATTCTTCACTTCTCAACTTATCTTTCTCTTTAACTAGCTTGATTATCACTCATTCAGCACTTATAATTTTGCTCTTTACTTTCTTTACTTGCTTGCCTGAGAAATTGGGAATAAGCTCATCTTGATTGACAGTCAGCTATCTATAGACATAATCCAGGGTACTCTCTCTATACTAGCTAACCATCTCGAGGACACATTCTTATCTTAATCTTAGCCCCTAGTCATTTCATTCTCATGTCCCAAAGAGCAGCATAACACTTATGACTCTGAGCCATAAAGGCTCTCTGCTTGCTTTAATTGGGTATGCAGACCTTAAGAGCTCTATTGCTCTTCTAGAACTATATCACCTCTTCTTATCTCTGGAACTTCTAATACCAGAGCCATTTTACTCTTTATAACCCTTAGACCATCGAGCATAAGCTAAAGTTAAGTCGTCTATCCTTGGTGGTAGCTAGTCTGATAATTCCCCAAGATTAATACACTACTACGGATTATAGTTTTAGTGCCTAAAATTCACGTCCTTTTTTAAAAAAGGGGAGTAAAAGATGAAGGCGGTGGCATTTTTGTAATTATAATAAATGATTAGGCCCCCTATGGCGCCCCGTCAGAAGAGAGGGCGCCCTATGGCTCCCTTTTGGCGCCCTATCCCAAGGAAAGGGCGCCATAGGGCATCCAATGGCGCCCTATCTGTGTATAGGGCGCCATAATGTCCACCCTATGGCTCCCTTTTGGCGCCCTATACCAAGAAAAGGGCGCCATAGGGTGCCCTATAGCGCCCTATCTGTGGATAGGGCGCCATAATGTCCAACCTTTGGCACCTTTTCCTTGGGACAGAGTGTCAAAAGGGTGCCCTTTAATTGCATGCCCCCTGTCTCCACCAGTCTTTCTTTATCATAGTGGTCCCCCAAACCCCACCTCTCCCTCTCGCCGCAAGCCCCCTATTCCCCAAATCGTCCTTATCGCCATCATCCGTTGCCCGACGTCCTCCAGTCGCACGCTGTTGCAGCCGCATTCACTGCGTCGAAAGCTGTCACCCCCAGATCGCAAGCCATCGCCCGTCTCTTACTGTCGCCCGCCGTCGCACGTTGCCCATCGCACATTATTGTAGTAACTTTCTTCATTTTTTCTTCAATTTTTCTCTTCAAATTGTGCACAAGAGTTTTATACACACATGAGCATATGGATGGCTGATGTATTTGGATTTTGTTGCTGTAATGTTGAATCGTTTAATGTTTGTCTTTACCTTCTTTTTTTGCTTGTGGCTAGTTCTGTCTTTGGTTTGTTTATCTTTAGGTGGTTGCTTGTTTTGGTACTTTCTGGGACTTTGCATGTTTATTGTGATCAATGTTAATGGTTTCTTTCGTTGGCAAAAAAAAAAATATGTGGAGGGATATATATAAAGCCGAGAGTATATATATACATATTTATACATAGGAGCATATATATAAAGACGAGAGTGGATTAAAAGAGAATAAAGGGAATTAAGATGAATGAGGGCATCAGGGACATATTATACATACCTGTGAGATACGTGTGAGTTAGATTAAGTTTCTATTCACTTCTCTTCTAAATTTGGAAGTATTCCACCAGTAATTCACATCAAGGTGGCATTATAATACAAAAGTGAGATATGAAAGTATCTTATTTTTAGAAGTATTATTCAACGCATGCAAGCTAAGTGTTTTTCTCATGTAATTAACACTTTATTTGATGAATAAGTTCCTTGATAAGATTTATAGTTTATACAAAACACATTATCCTTAAAGACGATTTTGTTCTAGTTATTATTTTGAAATGAAAGAAAATTAATTTATTAGAATAATTAACTTGTTTTCCTAACTTCATTTTCATGTATATGTGTTGTTCTAGTCATCATTAGAGTCTCTGTGTTGTCTGCCCCCTCCTGAATACTGTGTATTGGTTCGATCCTTTGTCTGGCAGAAAGGCAGGGAAAGAGCCTTATGGCGCCCTATCTCATGAAAGGGCGCCATAAGGCTCCCTTTGGCGCCGTATATTTAGGATAGGGCGCCAAAGGGTGCCTTTAGGCGCCCTAACCTGAATATAGGGTGCATAAAGTCCTGTCTATGTTCATTAAAATTTCAAAAATGCCATCGCCTTCATTTTTTACTCTCTTTTTTAAAAAAAGGACGTGAATTTCAGGCGCCAAAACTATTTTCTGTAGTAGTGCCTATTGCACTTTTTACTAGTAAACATAACTTTATTCCGGTAAATCCTTTTCTACTCTTCTGGAGACATTTTCTTCCTCATTTAATCTCCATATTTTCCTCTTGAATATAAAAAATTTATTATCCCCAAATACCGCTTGACTTCATCAAATTTTACAGGATTAATTTATCATGTCCAAAATCCCTGAAAACGTACAATCAGAGGGCTAAATTCTTTTAGGGCCTTGAAAAATACTACATTTTTCACTGATTCTCTAGCCCTTTTCCTTTTCCCAAAATGCCCTCTAGATTGTCCAAAATAAATTATATTTCAAGGATTTTCGGGGTAATCGCCTTAATCGTACACTTGCCAATAATTTTATTAAATACTATAAAATTCACTGGATTTTTCCATATTTTTGTCTCAATTTTTAGAGAGCTCCTGGTTCCTTAAATAATTATTTTCCCCCTTTTTTCCCTTCAAAATTATATAGATAGAAATCTAGTTTGAATCTAGAAAATCCATGATTCACTGTTGTGCTTCACAAGTCAAGCTCTGTCTATTGGGCATCTGTAAATTTTTCTGATATTTTGGTCAACTGTTGACTTTTTGACTTTGACTTTGACTTTGTCAAATAACCAAAATTCCTTTGCGCTTTCTCTTAATGACCAAAATACCCTTATGTTAGATATGATTAGTTTTGATGATGTCAAATAAGAGTAAAATTTTTTACAATGCAAAACGTTTTTCACAATACATATTGACCATGCATAATGATTTTACAATGCATATTGATTAATAAATATTTATGCATCCTGTTAATTGGAGGATGATTTAGTTAAATAACTCATTTTGAATGTTAAAATGTTTTAAGTAGATGTTTTATCATTATACATTGGTTAACCCTTCTTCTCAGCTTCATTTAGATGCTCAAAATAGATTCTGGAAGTTAATGCTCAAGTGTGATATGTTTTCAAAGTTCCAATGAGTTTTTGGAGTCAACACTCGAGTATTGGGCACATAATACTCGAGCATTGACATATGGGGAGTCAATACTCAAGCACTGAACCATTAATACTCAAGCATTAACCTCTGGGACTCAATACTCGAGCACTGGATCTTTAGTGCTCGAGCATCGGGGTCCTCTGTTTTTTAACAGCTTGCTATATGCCTGGTATTTTGATCATATCTCCTAAAATACAACTTTGATTAATGTGAAATCAATTTCATATGAAACTAGACTCAAAATTCGTTTCATAGACACTAAGAATAGCATTAAAAGATTTCAAATGAAGGAGATATAAATTTCTAAACTCGGTGGACAAACTGAACACATTATTTCTGACCTTTGCTGATTTAATCTATCATAAATTTCTTTGTATACAATTTTTGGGACTAGTACTTGATTAGTATGAAGGAAAACATGCAGGGCTTTCCATTGATATATTATATGAAAGGTTTGGAGTTGAAATGAGAGAGTTATGGTCGTTGAAATTTGAGCTGCAAGCTGTGCTCGAGCACTGGATCTCTAATGCTCGAGCATCGGGTTTCAGAATTAGGTTTTCTCCACAAAAGATGCCAATGCTCAAGCACTGGCACTTAATGCTCAAGAACTGAGGTCAAAAATCAGTTTTTCATGCAGTGCTTCCACTCAATGCTCCCTCATACGCATCAAGCACAGCTAGCACTCGAGCATTGACACTTAATGCTCGAGCATCGTGCTTCTGGGACTCAATGCTTTCACAGAATACTCCAAGCACTGGCTGAAAGCACAACCAATGCTCGACCACTAGAAACACAGTGCTCGAGTATTGTGTCTCTTCTCTCCATGCTGTCAAGCAATGCTCCAGTAAAGTCATCCAGCAGAACCAATGCTCGAGCACATATTCTCAGTATTCGGGTATTGAAGTTTTTCATACAACACTGGGAGCAAACACTACAAGTATTAACTGGAAGTACTGCATATGCTCGAGCACTAGCATCCAATGCTCGAGCACCGGGCTCAAAATTTTTTACTGTTCATCAATACTCCTTGAGAATGCTCCAGCACTGATTGCCAGCACTCCTAATGCTCGAGCACTCCAATTTTATCACTCAAGTATTGAACTTTTTTTACTCTTCTTCACAATACTTTCACAAAATACTCGAGTAATCTTAAGAAGCATTATCTGCACTCTAGAACTATGATTTAAACATTTGAGTATTTGATTCTTTTTCAAACACTTTCAGATAATACTCGAGTATTGTATTAAAGCATTGAACTTTTCTTTGAATTATTCTTTGCAATACTCGAGTATTGAAATGTCATGCTCAAGCAATTTTTCTCTGACAGCTAAAGTCTGACAACTACACCTACTTTCTTACCAAATCTTTCCTTATTTGTGTAATGGCTTTTTGAACATCAACTTCTCTCATAAATGCTTCATGCTTAGACTTATTAACAGGGAATAGGCGTCTCTGAATACTTCTCCAGCACAGGCTTTCAACGAAGAAATTCACAGATAACAGACATATAGCATGCCAGACCCATTAATGCATATCACTGGGCATTGAAGTAGAAGAGTGATAGAAGCAAAACATCTTCTAACGGATTAATCTTTGCCAATAAACACTTGCTTCTTGTCAAGACTCCACGACTATTCTTTCTCTTTCAACAATCAAATTTGTCAGAGCAGACCAATTAAGTTTTAAAAATAGAGCACAAGAGCCGAAGCCAAATAGAAAATACAACGCTCCTCTCCAACGGGCATATTTTGACAACATCTATAAATAGGAGGAAGCAACCAACAAAGAAAAGGATGAGAGACGAAGTATATGGAGTCACCATGCTCAAAACAGAGAGTGTTGATTCGAGGAAATCCCACAATATTAGGACTCTGATATTAGACTTCTCCGAGAGCTTCAATGTTTATATATCCACTCTTTGAGAGAGTATATCAGTTCATCTAAACATATTGTATTTCCGTGAGAAACTCAAGATTGGGATCTTGAGATTGTCGGGCTGAGTTTGAGTTGAGCAAGTAGAGCAAGTTGGTCTCTGTTATAGTGAAAATTGTGAGGGGGAGTGTGATTCCCTTTGTAAAGGCTTGAGAAGCCGATGTTATTGTTGTTAGTGGATTGAAAAATCTCAGATGAGCTCTGAGGACTGGATGTAGGTCGGAATGACCGAACCAGGATAAATCACTGTGTTTATCTTCTCTGCTCTACTCTTTCTTTCAATGACTTTATTTTATTTACCTTTTGATTTAACGAAAATTCTTATAACACCCAATTCACCCCCTCTTGGGTGACATCCATCTTAACATTTGGTATCGGAGTAGGTCTCTTGTTTAAAGGACTTAACCATCTCAAGAGTGATCCATGTCAGAAATTGGGTTGTATGTGTTTTTAGATGATTTTGAATATACTATTCTACAGTTTTAAAAAGATATTGATTTTCTGTTTTTGAAAGCTAGAATGATAAATTTTATAAAATGATTTGATTATGATTTGTAGAATGGTTTCAAAAATGTATTTCATCTCAAACAGAGAAAGGATTGGATGGAAGAAGAAAAGAAATTGATTTCTTTGAACTCTTGAGCAATGAAATTTCAATTTCTTGATTTTTATCAAATTTAAAATCTTATTCAAGACATTTGAGATATTCTTGATTGTATTTATGTTTCTAACAAATGTCTTAATGATGAAAGTGTTGACAGTTCATCTAAATCTATAATTTGTGTAACCATTATTGATGAACAATTGGTAAGCTGTAAGTGAACAAGGAGCAATCGCAAAATACTTCTATGAGTCAGTCAGCACAAAAGAACAAGAAGTGAGTGGATTCCAAAGAAGAGGTCCTTGCTGTTAAAGATGATGAAACACTCTCAAAAGTTCAGGATGCACTTATGGTAAAAAAGTTCCAATTCTTCTCGTTCTTGTTTTGAAAATGTTTTCACCTTTAAAAGCTTGCATAAAACTGTTATTAAAAAGAAAAATATTTTGTCTCCATTTTTGATGAAAACCGATTTTTAATCATGCTCTGAAAAATATTGTTGGATAAAAGAACTTAAACAAGTTGATTATATCTCTTTACAAACACAATTCTTAAAAATTTGTTTTGTTTAACTACAGAGCATTGATATAATGTTGTGACTGAAAATGATTTTGAGAAAAATAGATTTTGCTCAAGTGTTGAAGATATATAGGATACTCTTGATTCTTTCTATACCTCTAACAATTATGTTCAAGTGGAAATTCGTGATATTTCATCAAAGTCTATGAGTTGCATATCCTCAGATGATGAACAATTGGAAGTTGAGAACGATGAAGAATTTACAAAACGCTTCCATAACACAAAACAAAGTATACGAGAAAGAGGATTCCCAAAAAGAGCTATGCCTTGATAAATATGATGAATCATGCCCTGGAGCTCCAAATTCAATTTTGGTAAACAATTTTAATTTTTCTGATGCAGATAGAAAAATATATTTTATAAGCTTGCATAGAATTGTTTTTCAAGCTATTGTTGATTCAAACACCAAAAATGTTTTAAGTCTTGCTGGAAAAAGAGTTAGGAAGAAAGGATGTTTATGTGTGCATGCTCTTGACAAATGCAGTCTTACAAATATGGTCATTATAAGTTTCATTCTTTCATTTATAACTATTGTGGTAAATCCCATCATATTTCTCACACATGCTATACTGAAAATTTCTATTGTGAGAAATAAATGATTATTTAGTCATGAAGACAAGTAAGGTCCAACGCTAACATTCAAGGACCCAGTTGTAAGTGGGTACCAAAATGTCCATCTAGTGCTCATTTATGCAGATTAATTCTATACGATATGGACATAAAGGTACCATGAAGATAAAGAATCAAAAAGCTTCTCATGTATGAAAAAGGAGACTCAAAGCCTACATCAAGAAGAGAATGCTTGGATCATCCATTACATAATCATAAGAAGCAGCGAAGGTAGTGAATGTTTACATGTTCAATTTCAAGAATGGACTACCGTAAAAGTACCATTCAACTATCTTGAGGTGAACAAAAATAAAAGGATCTCTCGCACGAAAAGAAAAGGCTCTTGAATTCTACACAATATGAGAGAGAGAGAGAGTTGCATGCACTCAAAGAAATTTTTGCAAAGACAAAGTGCATTAGAAAGATGCAGTGGGTGAAAAAAAAAGCCAATCCTCCATGTACCTAAGATGAAGCTGGACAAGTGAAGAATGAACTTTGTGATTAAAAAAAAGGAGGCATCTACACTTATCTATCTTAACCAAGCAAGCCAGCAGTGAGATAAGAGGAAATACGGTGCTATCTTTATTTGAAAAATCTTATTTTGGTGATAGATGCTTGATCCTTATAGCTATCTATAGCAATCATTTTCTTGGTTCTCAAATTGTTTTTAGACTGCTACCTGAAAGAAAAATTGTGCATAGTTTTCTTCAATGATTGAAGTGCACAACTTGTAAATTATTTTATGATTTCCAATTCATCAAAATTATCTTTTCTTGATGCATACACATGTTTTGGAAAACACCCTTGCTCTACTTGCATTCAATCTGTTTTCAAAAATTGAAAGTTAATTTCTTTTAAGAAACCAGAAATGCTTCGCGAACTCTATGGAGTCTTTCACGCATGGTAATCTTTTATATGCTATTATCTACTTAAACTCCTGAGTCTTATCCTCTAATGAATATCTAAAAGTGATCCATGAGTTTTAAGTCCATCTCTATCTTTGAAAAGAATTTATTGAATGAAAAGCTTCATGTTTAATTTAAAACTTGTTCCAGGGATTTCAATGTTCAACAGTTCATCATTTTATCTTTGTACATACATGATGAATTGAAATTGAAATGTTTTTCTATGCATAAAGTCATGATTCATTTCCCTCAATTCTTTGAAATGAAAATTGATAGAGCATGATAGTTTATTGTGATTCCTACAATCTAATCATGAATGGATCCAAGTGAAATTGGATACCAGCATAAGAAAACTATTGATATGATTTTGTAAGATAAGAAAAAGCTTTTCAAGGCTATGACTCCATGAAAATCAGTATAAACCTTGTTGAAGCTAAATATTAAAGCTTGACTTTTGGTTATGAATGTGCAAGGGAAGGAAATCAACTTTGATCAACCAAAATCAAGCAAGACATGACAAGCAAGAGCAGATATGGTAATACATAATATCTACCCGAGTTTGTATTTCAAATTATCTTTTCATTTGGGTAATGAATATATGATTCTTGTTGCATTCGAATAGCAATCCATTTCTTATGTTTTTGAAAATATTTCTCAGATTGCTAATTGGATTGAAAGTGAAAATTGTGTATAATCTTTTTACTATCTTGTAATTTCAAATGCACAGTTCAAATTCATGGTTTGGCACTGCATACACAAGTTTTAAAAGATATTTATATTTTGATTACATTCAAATATCATTTTTCAAACTTAGAAGTCAACATATCTTATGTGTCAAAAAATGCTTCAAGTTCATCAATTGAGTTTCCCCAGTGACTCTAAATGTGCTTTCTAGAAAAGAGATGAATTCATTTGAGTCATATTGATTTGTGTGAACTCAAGTCATTTGGACAATGAATCTGTGCCTCAATATTCATATATTCTCTTTGCTCAATACATAGATTATTGATTATCCTTTTCTGAGTAATATGACTATTTCACTCAAGTCCGTGACTTGAATGTTCTTGCATGTCAAGATAAATAGCAAAGTCATTTTTACAACATGACTTTTGCTCCTGGGAAACTCTCAACATGTGAACATCAATGTTTAACATGATACCTTCATTAGATTTTTAAAGTGAAGCATTGCTAGTGTACATCCCAATTAGTGACTCCATCCTTTTTCAGCATAAATCCACACGTTTAGAAAATGAGGTTCAAACTCTTTCAATATCTCAACTTTGTCTATCCATTATGATTTGAAAGAACACCTAAAAATTTTGAAAACATGACACGATCATTCTTCGAAAACATGATCTCATTCATGAATCATCAATTTATAAATATTGATCATGCCTATTTTCTTTGACTAGACTTACGTGCATAAGTTCATTAGGTTGAGGAAACTTGCTTTTCAAATGGTCCTTATGCACATTAAAATTGCTTTCATCATTCAGAGCATAAGTTCTTTCAAGCTGCAAATGTATCATTTTGATTCTATTCCTCTATCTCTGAGCATTGCATTAAAAATCATCAATGCGCCTTTTCTAGTTTAAACTCTTCTACAAATTGCCATTGAATTTTGCAAAATATCATTCTTGGTATCATCTAATCATTACCCATTATGAATCAATGATTTGAATTCAATTATCTGAGTGGGGTAAATGCTTATTGATCCTTGTTTCAATCAAATCTTTGTTCAAATATCATGTGACTTGAATATATAAGAACATAAGATTATTGAACCTAACTTCGTATGGACCCAAAAAAAGGTGGGTACCAAAGAAACCCCAGTTTAATGTTTTGCAGGTGCTTAAGTGTGTATTTGTAGCATTACCAATCAAAATGCTCAAGCACAGGATCATGTTTTTGAAGCAGTACTCAAGCACAAATGAAGTTATGCTTTAGTATTAGAGCACATTGAATCAATTGATACAGTGCTGGATGCTAATTCTCGAGCAATGTGAGGAAGCACATGTAATGCTCGAGCATTCAATCTCAATGCTCGAGCAGTGTAAGATTTTCTAGCATTAAAGACCATGATTCTCGAGTACTGGGAGACAGCTCTCAAGCACTAGAGTTAAGCACTCGAGTACTGAAAGCTATTGCTCGAGTGTTGGTCAATTTGTTCTTAAAGTGCCAATGTTCGTCAGCTTTCTTTTCCAGCACTCAAGTGACACTTCTTTGACCCTAGTGATATTGGCCAAAAATGTTTTTCAAAATAGCCAAAGATCATTCATATATTCCAACTGTGTTGCACATTCATTTTCTTTGAAATTATCTTATGAGTTTCCAAATCTTCATCAAAATTAGTTTTGCTTTCTCAAAACTTCCTCTAATGTGTTGGTCGCCAAATTAACACTCATTTTCGACTTTTGATCAAATGTTCCACAATTTATTTTAACTCTCATGAAAGATTTTGAAAACTTTGAAAAATTCACAATTCTGTTTTTCATGATTGATTCAAACCCATGCATTCATTAAGGGGAAGCATCACATTCACTTGTGTTTCACATTTCAAATGCCCATCTCTCATATTTATATAAAATCGATACTTGCTCATCTCTCATATTAGTTTTGATTATGTCTTTTCCTACCCTACTCATCATTTGAACACCTTTTATAGAATTGAATATTTCATACTTGTTTGCGCTAACAAATCCCCATGCAAGAATGAGTTTGACATTATGATAGGAGAATTGGAAGCTTTTCATCAGACTCATTGTTGATGCTTGCTCACAAGCTTTATTGGGAACTTACCTCAAAGCAACATCATCTAAGCCAATATGGAAGAAAGCTCAACATGATGGGATAATCTTGAAAATAACATTTGAGCTGCATAAATAGCACAAATATGGTGGAAACAACAAGACAGGATGGCAATAGACTTCAAAGATCACTCATCAAGTTGCCAAATCAAATGAGCATTTCTAAACCCTCTCTTCATCTTTCAAGCATGTTTTAACCTTTCTGGTTTCTTTTAAGGATAAAGGAGATCTTTGCAATTTTATTTCAAATCTATTTCCAAACTTGTGAGCTCCTTCCAGTTTTTGAATCCTCCCTCTTTTAAATCCATTTTCAAAACCTCAGCAATATATTTCAAATATGTTTTCACAAAAACAATCATTTGTTTGAAACTTAAAAACATTTGCAAATTATTTAAAGCATCATTGGAATTTGAAGGAAGAGCATCACATTTCATTGCAAACTTTTTGCTGATATCAAATAAGGAGAGGGATAGTCATGAAAAATATGTTCCATTATGCAATTTGCTTTTATATTCATACATATTTTCATGAAGGATTTGTCATCATCAAAAAGAGGGAGAATGTTAGATATGATTAGTTTTGATGATGTCAAATAAGAGTAAAATGTTTTTATAATGCAAAAAGTTTTTCACAATACATATTTACCATGCATAATGATTTTACAATGCATATTGGTTAATAAATATTTATGCATCCTGTTAATTGGAGGATGATTTGGTTAAAGAATTCATTTTGAATGTTAAAATGTTTTAACTAGATGTTTTATCATTATACATTAGTTAACCCTTCATCTCAGCTTCATTTAGATGGTCAAAACTGATTCTGGAAGTTAATGCTCAAGTATGATGTGTTTTCAGAGCTTCTAGTGAGTTTTTGGAGTGAACTGGGCACATAATACTCAAGCATTAACATATAGGGAGTCAATACTCGAGCACTGGACCATTAATACTCAAGCATTGACCTCTGGGACTCAATACTCGAGCACTGGATCTCTAGTGCTCGAGCATCAGGGTCCTCTGTTTTCTGACATCATGCTATATGTCTGGTATTTTGATCATATCTCCCAAAATACAACTCTGATTGATGTGAAACCTATTTCTTATGAAATTATACTCTACATTCATTTCATAGACACTAAGAACAGCATCAAAAGATTTTAAATGAAGGAGATATAAATTTCTAAACTTGGTGGACAAAACTGAACGCATTATTTCTGACCTTTGCATATTTAAACTATCATAACATTCTTTATATACATTTTAGGACTAATTCTTCTTTCATATGAAAACAGACCTGCAGGGCTTTCCATTGATATATTATAAGAAAGGTTTGGAGTTGAAATGAGAGAGTTATGATTGTTGCAAGTTCAGCTACAAGCTGTGCTCGAGCACTAGATCTCTAATGTTCGAGCATCGGGTTTCAGAATCAGGTTATCTCCACAAAACATGCCAATGCTCAAGCACTGGCACTTAGTGCTCGAGCATTAAGGTCAAAAATCAGTTTTTCATGCAATGCTTCCACTCAATGGTCCAGCATACGCATCAAGCACACCCAGCACTCGAGCATTGACACTTAATGCTCGAGCATCGTGCTTCTGGGACTCAATGCTTTCACAGAATACTCCAAGCACTGGATGAAAGCACAGCCAATGCTCAACCACTAGAAACACAGTGCTCGAGTATTGTGTCTCTTCTCTCCATGCTGTCAAGCAATGCTCTAGCAAAGGCATCCAGCAAAACCAATGCTCGAGCACATATTCTCAGTACTCGAGTACTGAAGTTTTTCATACAACACTGGGAGCAAACACTGCAAGTATTAACTGGAAGTACTGCATATGCTCGAGCACTAGCATCCAATACTCGAGCACTGGGCTCAAAATTTTTTACTGTTCATCAATACTCCTTGAGAACGCTCCAGCACTGATTGCCAGCACTCCTAATGCTTGAGCACTCCAACTTTATCACTCGAGTATTGAACTCCTTTTACTCTTCTTCACAATACTTTCACAAAATACTCAAGTAATCTTAAGAAGCATTATCAGCACTCGAGAACTATGATTTAAACACTAGAGTATTTGATTCTTTTTCAAACACTTTCAGATAATACTGAGTATTATATTAAAGCATTAAACTTTTCTTTGAAATATTCTTTGCAATACTCAAGCATTGAAATGTCATGCTCGACCACTTTTTCTCTGACAGCTAAAGTCTGACAACTACACCTACTTTCTTACCAAATCTTTCCTTATTTGTGTAACGGCTTTTTGAACATCAACTGCTCTCATAAATGCTTCATGCTTAGACTTATTAACAAGGAATAGCCATCTCTGAATACTTCTCCAGCACGGGCTCTCAACGAACAAATTCACAGACAACGAACATATAGCTTGCCAGACCCATTAATGCATATCACTTGGCATTGAAGCAGAAGTGTAACAGAAGCAAAACACCTTCTAACGGATTATTCTTTGCCAATAAACACTTGCTTCTTGTCAAGACTCCAACGGCTATTCTTTCTCTTTCAACAATCAAATTTGTCATAGCAGACCAAGTTTGAAAAATATAGCACAAGAGTCGAAGCCAAACAGGCATATTTTGACAACATCTATAAATAAGAGGAAGCAACCAACAGAGAAAAGGATGAGAGATGAAGTATATGGAGTCACCAAGCTCAAAAAAGAGGGTGTTGATTCAAGGAAATCCCATAACATTAGGACTCTGATATTATACTTCTCCGAGAGCTTCAATGTTTATATATCCACTCTTTGAGAGAGTATATCAGTTCATCCAAACATATTGTATTTCCGTGAGAAACTCTAGATTGGGATCTTGAGATTGTTGGGCTGAGTTTGAGTTGAGCAAGTAAAGCATGTTGGTCTCTGTTATAGTGCAAATCGTGAGGGGGAGTGTGATTCCCTTTGTAAAGGCTTGAGAAGCTGATGTTATTGTTGTTAGTGGATTGGAAAATCTCAGATGAGCTCTGAGGACTGGATGTAGGCCGGAATGACCGAACTAGGATAAATCACCGTGTTTATCTTCTCTGGTCTACTCTTTCTTTCAATGACTTTATTTTATTTACCCAATGAATTTTATAACACCCAATTCACCCCCTCTTGGGTGACATCCATCTAACACCTTACACTGTCTAACTTTTAATAATTCCCATTTTTACCCTTGACTTTGTCGCCCTTGATCTTTTGTGTAATAACCTTTGCGTACTTCCCAGTAGGTCACCCATCCTGAGATTACTCCAGGGTGAGCACTCTTAACTGCAGAGTTCTCATAAAATTTCTTACGCTGAGCCAGGTCTGACTTTAGGGTATCCATCCCATAAACATCAACTTTTTCTTCTCTTTCTATCTGTGACCTTTAATTTGACTTCTGACTACTAGTTTAGCCCTTTTTGTCCAATGAACATATTGCCCTTGGTCTTTCTACTTAATGACATTTATGTCCCTGGCTTACATTCCTAGTAATATCAAAGCCTTAGGACAAAATTGACCAGAGTCTTTTTGGTCAATTGGCATCTTCTCTTTCTGTACTTTCATTTTTGGGCCTTGTCTTATCTCATATATATAGGTTGCTTCTATTTCTATTTACAAAAAATGATGGATATCACAATATACTTGTATTTGCCTCTAGCATTAGAATCATTAGACAGGTTTTCATTACTATACCTATCTTGTCTCTTTGCCTCTGTAACTCTTTAAACCTCCGGATGATTCTAATGTATAGAACTTTATCTTTAATAACATGTACTTTATCCAGCACACGATCATATCCTAGTTTACCCAAATCTTGGGATATCTAGTAACCTCAAATGTTACTGGACTATCAGAGATTCTTTCGATGATCATCTCCTCTATCTCATTTACAGAGGTAAGGCTCAGTCTCATCTAGTATCCTCTGCCTTATAGCAGGCTTTAGAGGGATTCAATATCTATTTTTCAATATAATTGTTCCCTCAGAGGTTTTGTTGAATTATTTAGCTTCTCCTCGACTCATCTGAGTCTCTATATTCTGAGTGATTCCATATCTGTCTAGCTGTAACTAACTTAGTATACCCCAATCTTTGAGATTTTATATCAACTTTCGCTCTTTTATCATTATCATAGCCACCTGCGCTATCTCTCTATTTTAAAACATTGGCAACTACCTTCACTTTGCTCAGATGATACTTTATTTTCTAGTCGTAGTCCTTGAGCAACTCCGTCCAACGTCACTGTCTCAAGTTCAGCTTTTTCTAATCTTGTAAATACTTGAGACTCTTATGATCATAGGACAGCTTGATGGTTGCTCCATATAACTAGTGCTTCCATATCTTTAAAGCATAAACTATTACTGCCAGCTCTAGATTATGCATATAAATGTTCTTGTCATTTCACATAAAAAGATTGGGTTCTTTCTAGTAAACTTAGTTAGCAGCAAGGCAATCCAAGAAAAGTTTTGTATAAAACATCTGTAACAATTTGCTAAGCCCAGAAAGCTCTTGACTTCGGTTACTGTCATAGGCATATCTTATCTCAGCACTACCTTTACTCGGCTTAGTCTACTGCGACCCCTTCCTGAGAGATCACATGCTCTAGGAATTTCACTTCTCTTACTATCCTAGGCCATTTCCTCTCAGTACTGCCTTTACTCAGCGTAGTTGCAACGACTCCTTCCTGAGAGATTACCTATCCTATGAATTTCATCTTTAATAACTATAACTTACTGAGCTTAGCATATAATTATTTTTCTTTCAAAACAGTTAATACAATTCTCAGATGCCTTTTATACTCCTCTAAAGATCTGGAGTACACTATAACATGATTTATAGGTATACAACAAACTGGTCCAAATGTTGCCAAAATACATAATTCATGTAGTCCATGAAAATTGCAGGGGCTTTCGTCAAATCGAATGGCATCACTAGAAATTCATAGTGTCCGTATCTAATGAGGAGAGACATCTTAGAAATTGGGTTTTGTTCCTGGTACTATATCAATAGGAAACTTCATGTCTCTCTCTTTTGGAAATACATCCAAGAGCACTCCAACTACCGAAATAGCACTAAGGGATTCTTTAACTTCAATCTCAACTGAGGAGGAAGTCCCTACTATGCTTTCTGCGACTAATCAAACTCAAAGGCCTCTCTGGCCCTTTCTATTCTGCTAAATAAAATCTTCATCCTTGAGAAGAAATGTAGTTCTGTAGTTCACGTGTATTCGGTTCTAGGTTACATTTGGTAAAATCAATTTGTGGTGTTTGAATTTCTCGTAAACTATCTCCTTTGGACAATTTCTGTAGTTTAAAATTTGATCTTTTGGTTGCCTCTGCATCTTTCTTCAACCTCGAGATGATAATATCGTAGTAGATCGTGATATAAATATAGTGTATCTGGGGTTCTCTTCCATTTATGGATCCTCTTCTCCTACTGGGAGCTCTTCCTTCTGTATCAGCATCTCTACCAGGCTTATAGGGTTCTGAAAAATCTGATCCAGCTCATATGCCTCTTTAGCTCATCTGGATATATGCTAACCGAAACCCTTGTCCATGTAGGTAGTGTACTCTCAGATTCCTCGGGTGTTAGTGTGACATACCTTAACTTAACTCTTAGCTTCATTATATATTGATTTGGAATCAATGGGAAGCTTCAAAGTGAATAAAAAGTCCAAATAGTTTACGTTGAAAACTTTCAAGTTTTTGAAGTTACTATTCACTGCATTTTGGACCAAATTTGAAAATTCATAACTAATTATAGAAAAATCAAAATTGAATGCTTCCAATTTCTATTTGAAGCTTGTAAGTTCCTTTATAAGGGAAAAATACTAATTGACTCATTTACTTTCCCAAATGATATAGTTTAATTCGTGAAAAAGTACTGTTCATTTGGTCATTTTTCTATTTTCCAAGGTTTTTCAGTGAGTTTCTTCAAATTTTGGAACTTAATAACTTTCTGTAAAAAACTCCAAATTCAGTATTCTTTGGCTTTTTTTAAAGCTTGCAATATGAAATATTTTTTTGTAAAATTTCATCCCATTTGAATTTCATTTTCTTTGTTTCCCATTAGCCCAAATTTGTGGTCTTGAGCAACTTCACTAATACTTTTACGACATACTTTTCTAGTTTCTTTCTTTAGGCATGCTAGTTCATTTCCTTTCTTTACTCATAATTAAACTTGCATTATCCCATATTTAGAGCATGCTTTTACCTCTTAATAAACATCACTTAGTAGAGGCTTAATTTCAAAACACATATAAACTTAAAACTAAAGTATCATATTACAGTACTACGGAGTATAGTTTTGGCGCCTGAAATTCACATTCTTTTTTAAAAAAAAGGGAGTAAAAGATGAAGGCAGTGATATTTTTGTAATTATAATAAATGATTAGGCCCTTATGGCGCCCCATCGGAAAAGAGGGCGCCTGTGCCCTATCCCAAGGAAAGGGCGCCATAACCTTTTGGTGCCCTATCCCAAGGAAAAGGCACCATAGGGTGGCCTATGGCACCCTATCCATGTGTTGGCGCCCTCTTTTAATTTTAACTTCCCCCATTTTTACATTAACTTAAACAGCAAGCCCCCCGTCCCCACCCTTCTTTATTTATTCACAGTGGTCCCCCAAACCCCACCTCTCCCTCTCACCGCAAGCCCCCGTCCCCCAAACCGTCCTCGTAGCCGTTACCCGTCGCCGTCACCCGTCCCTGTGTCTCATATGCCGTCGCACCCATTCGCACCTCACACGCTGTCGCCCCCAGATTGCAAGTCGTCGCCCGTCGCTAGCCATCGGAAGTCATCACCTGTCGCCCGCCTGTCGCACACCATCGCATGCTGCCGTCGCACATTATTGTGGTAACTTTCTTCCTTTTTCTCTTCAGTTTTTTTCTTCACATTGTGCATAAGAGTTTTATACACAGACACAAGCATATATATATGGAAGGATATATATATACACACAGCATATATATGCGGAGGGATAATGTCGCAGTCTAAGGCATTGTGGATGGCTAATGTTTGTGGATTTTATTGCTGTAATGTTGAATCATTTAATGTTTGTCTTTACCTTCTTTTTTTGTTTATGGCTAGTCCTGTCTTTGGTTTGTTTGTCTTTAGGTAGTTGCCTGTTTCGGTGTTTTCTGGGAATTTGTATGTTTTCTGGGACTTTGTATGTTTATTGTGATCAATGTTAATGATTTCTTTCGTTGGCCCAAAAAAAAATATGCGGAGGGATATATAAAGCCGAGAGTGTATATATATATTTATACATACGAGCATATATATATAAAGCCGAGAGCGGATTAATGGAGAATAAAGGGAATTAAGATGAAGGAGGGCATCAGGGACATATTATACACACATGTGAAATGCGTGTGAGTTAGATTAAGTTTCAATTCACTTCTCTTCTAAATTTGGAAGTATTCCACCAGTAATTCACATCAAGATGGCATTATAATACAAAAGTGAGATATGAAAGTTCTTATTTTGAGAAGTATTATTCAAGGCATGCAAGCTAAGTGTTTTTCTCATGGTAATTGACACTTTATTTGATGAATGAATTCCTTGATAAGATTTATAGTTTATACAAAACACATTATCCTCGTATTGAAGACAATTTGGTTCTAGATATTATTTTGAAATCAAAGAAAATTAATTTATTAGAATAATTAAAAAAGAAAAATTTTAGTTATTATTATGAAATATTATTTATTGCATATTATTTGAATAACTGCGATTAAAATTGCAATTTCTTTTATTTCATTCAATTGTTTCATTTTAGGATTTATCATTTTCCTAAATTAATTTATCAAATTTATTAACTAAATTATAATCTAATTTTATGATATAATATTTTTAAGGAGATGAAATATTTGTTAAAATTAGCCAATACTTTTATCAATGTTTTTATCCTCAAAATTATCACAAGTAGCTAAAATAAATTATATATAATTGTGTGGTATTTAATAAGATTCATATCTATTTACGTAATTTGCCAAAAAAATCACTTTTCCAAAGTTTATCTTTTTAAATTATATCCTTTTACGTTTCATATCCATCCACCATGTTTTCGTATTTCATATGAAACTCCTCATAACTTTATGATTTGTCTTTTTAAATTTGAATGTATACAATGTCTTAGGGTTTAATAAATGGATCGTAGTTGGATGAATGTGTTACGAACAAGCGATGAATATGAGAATGGTGTGGAAGAGTTTATTGAATTTGCTAAAAGAAATGGACTAGCAAAAATGAGATGTATTTTTGCCCCTGTGTCAAGTGTATGAATGAGATTAGGCAAAATATTGATGACATCAGGGATCACCTAATTTGTGAGGGAATAAGCCTGCAGTACACAAATTGGATATGGCATGGGGGAAAACTAAATGCATATGCAGCCCACAAAAGAGATTCTGTGGATGCAGTAGATGAAGATAGAATGGAAAGAATGATTCACGATGTTGAGGTAGAATATTTTGCCCAAGTGCCTGTATATGAAAGCATGCGGAGCGACGCAAAGACACCGTTGTACCCTGGGAGTAAGCATACATGCTTAATGGGTACATTGCATTTGATGAACTTGAAGGTATCTTATGGGTGGACAGCTAATAGTTTCATATTGTTGTTGTAATTGTTGGGTGATATGCTTCTAGAGAACAATGTACTTCCAAATCATATGTATGAGGCCAAGAAAATCTTATCTGCGATAGGGATGGAGTATAAGAAGATACATGCGTGTTCTAATGACTGTATACTATACAGAAATGGGTATGAAGATCTTAGTGAGTGTCTGAATTGTAAAATTGCACGATACAAGGTGAGGAAAGGTAGCGATCGTGGTGATAAACTAGCTAAAAGGCAACCTTTAAGCGTTTGTTTGCCAATGCAACAAAAGCACAGAAGTTGAGATGGCATTGTGATGAGAGAATATCTGATGGAAGGTATCTTCGACACCCGGGTGACTCTCCACAGTGGAAGAAAATTGATGAAATGTTTTCGCAATTCTGTAGTGAGCCAAGAAACCTTCGGCTTGGGCTTTGTACAGATAAGATCAATCTGTTTGGGATACTCAGTAGTACACATAGTGCGTGGCCGATACTCATGGTGATATATAACCTGCCTCCCTGGCTGTGCATGAAATGTAATTATATGATGCTTACTATGATGATTTCTGGACTGAAACAGCTGGGGATGATATCAATGTTTACTTGGCACCTTTGATTAAAGACTTAAAGAAGCTGTGGGAGGAAGGCGTTAATGTGTTTGATGCATACCGGCAGGAGTCATTTAAGTTACATGCAATGATCTTCACAACGATAAATGACTTTCCTGCATACGGTAACTTGTCAGGATACAGTGTCAAGGGGCATAAAGCATTTTCGATATGTGAAGCAGACACACACTTATATCAACTTAAGCATGGGAGAAAAACTGTCTACATTGGTCATAGGAGTTTTCTTCCTTGGTTTCTCCCCTATCGTAGGTTAAGAAAGAGTTTTAACGCCTTTCCAGAGAATGGAATGGCTCCAAAAGCTTTGACTGGAGAGGAAGTGTATCGTCGAATAGAGCATGTCAATGTTATCTTCGAAAAGAATCAGAAAAGTGCCAGCGAGAAGAGCGTATGGAGGAAGCGGTCAATTTTTTTTATCTTCCATATTGGCATGCTCTTGATGTGAGGCACAGTATCAATGTAATACACGTTTTTGTGAGTGTTTGCATAGCATCAAGGTGCCACAAGGATATTCTTCAAATTTGAAAAGGCTTGTTTCATTAGACGATTTGAAGCTCGTGGGATTGAAGTCACACGATTCTCATGTATTGATGTAGTAGTTATTACCAGTGGCTATTGGAGGCATTATGAAGGATGACATTCGAGGCACCATCACTAGGCTTTGTGTTTTTATTAAAGATATATGTAGCAAAGAGATAGAAGTTGAAAAGTTGGACGAATTAGAAAATGAAGGTTACATTATTCTCTCCCAACTAGAGATGCATTTTCTGTGACACTCCTTAATCTTTACCTTTAGCTTCATTAAATATCTATTTGGAAGCATCTTTAGGCCTTTAGTGACTTAGAGTAACCAAAGAGTGAAAAATAAAATTTTCAAGTTTAAGGTTACTATTCACGTCACTATTCACAGCATTTTGGGCCAAATTTGAAAATTCATAACTAATTGTAGAAAAATCGAAATTGAGTGCTTCCAGTTTCTATTTGAAGCTTGTAAGCTCCTTTATAAGGGAAAAATACTCATTGAGTCATTTACTTTCCCAAATGATACAGTTTAATTCGTGAAAAAGTACTGTTCATTTGGTCATTTTTCT
>JANTPZ010152378.1:0-10999 GCA_025593235.1 Vachellia pachyceras | reverse complement strand
CATTTTGCCCAAACACAAACCACTCATAACTTAACCATTGTCACCCTTTTAAGCCATTCACTCTTGAAAACCAGCATTTGGAAACTACATTCTTTTTTTATATATAAAAGCATATTCTGATCAAATTGTGGTTCGTACTATTTGTTGCTCTCTTCTAAAAAAAGAAAAAGAAAAGAAACAGAAAAGAAATAAAAAAAGAAAGAGAAGAAGAAGATAAGAGAAAAATAAAGTACTATAATTTTGAGTGCGAATTTCTCTAAAATCTTGCAAAGACATTGACATGATTAGATTCATTTGGAGCTGTGTATTCAAGGATTTATTTTTACCATTTTACATCATTATTTGTAACCCCCATCATCCATCTTAAACCCCAAAGTCCTTTTGATTCACACTATATTGATCTTGTGGTAGAGAGGTAGAATACTTACAAGCCTATGGTAGAGATTTGAATAAGCAGACCATGAGCGAAATTGTCCTTACATAGTGAGCTGAGAGAGAAACACTTCTACCTTTTGAGAGAAAGTCTCCTTTATTCAGTCTTTTGAATTAAACTCTCTTAGGGATTGATTTATTATCGTCTCTGCCATTATCCTTGTTAATTCCTTTACAAATGTATTTACTAAATTTTGTAGTCCTAGATTCATGAGGATACATTCTTGATGCATTGATCATTTTAAAGTTTTTGAAAAGCTTTGTCCAAGAGTACAAAGGCTTAAGTGTGGGGGAATTTGATTGAGCTTTATTTATACCACTTTTATACTTGAATTTCCAGAGTTTTTGACTAAATTTTAGCCCTTCATGACCCTTCTTGTGTTTAATTTGAGATTTAAAGTTGTTGATATGGATTACTGTGATTTTGGGTGCATTTTCCATGAATAATGATATAATTGTGCTTAAATTCCATCATGAGCAAATGATACTTCAAATATTTTCTATTTCATTTCAGGAACTCTGAACAAGAACATGAGGAAACAGCTCTGGGAAAGTTCACCGCGACCAAAGTTCAATCAGACGAGCATGAACCCTCGGGAGAGGTTCGCCGCGGAAAAACCCCATGTTCACCGTGGCGAATATCGCACATCAACACCAGATTACACTCCAAATGGAAAATAAACCCGACCCGCCTTCTTGGATCCGACCCTAGACGGTTAATAAACCTAATTAGGGTAAGTTTCAGAGGGGGGATAGAGGAGGGGAAGAAACACACTCATAACTCATATTCTCTCATTTTCTCTCTACTCTCAACCCTAATCTCACCATTAATCCACCCATACACCTCCAATCATCCATTCGGAGCCCGATTTTGCATCCAATGAGTAGCTAAACATATCCCTTCCTCTTGAAGATGAAGATGTCTGAGTTTGAAGTACCGAAAGGGGATCGAGTATTAGTTTTCAATCTGTATTTATGTTATGGATTACTTGGTTTCTGAGTTAGAACTTGTAATTTGTGCGTAGATACTTGGTCTCAGTCGAGCCAAACTTGGATTAATTGTGTATTGAACTTGTTTTGTGATTGATATGGTAGAGTGAAGTCTTAGTTCTACCCATTCAATGAAATCTTTGTTGTTCTCTTCTATCTTCCTAGTTGTGGTTGATTTTAGAGGCAATGATGTGTTGAGTTGAATTTTTCACTTTGCGATTTCTGTACACACACTAAGTGTTTTTAAAGGGTTTCATGGAATGGAGTTCATTACATGGAATTTCTGACCCAGCGAGTTGTTGGGGTTTTCATTACGAAACTTAGTGTGAAAGCTAATACTTTGCCTAATCTTTTGTGAACTATGATGGCCATATTCATTTTCAAGAGGAAATCCATCATCAAACACTTTTACGTTTCACTCCTGTTTTACTGTTTCCACACAATAGAAAATACCAAAAACAAGTTTTGCATTGTACTTAGTCTTTGTGTATATAGCAAATTTTGAATCAAAAAAAGTGTTCATTTGCAAAATTAACTTAAACATAAGCTAGAATCTAGTGGTATACAAAGCTCCGGAGAGAATGACCCTAGGGTTGCACCCTGTGCAATCCTTGGAAATCACAAATCTTTTGATCCATTTCCATTACATTACGATGACCAAAAGTTTTATCAAGTGTACAAACTGGGTAGGATCAACGGTCCGACTTTATATGACATGTTATCTTTCAATGTCACATTTTCATGCTCTATAACATGAGATGGGTTAGGATTATACTTCTTTAGCTGGGAGACATGGAAGACATTGTGAATCAAACTCAAATTTGGGGGTAAGGCTAGCCGATAAGCTACTGGTCCAACTCAATCTATAATCTGGAACGGCCCAATATACTTAAGACTAAGCTTCTTTGTCTTCAAATACCGACCTACTCCTGTTGTTGGAGATACTCGGTGGAAAACATAATCTCTGGCATCAAACTCCAAGGGTCTTCTTCTCTTATCGTCATAACTCTTTTGTCGACTTTGAGCTGCTAAAAGCTTCTTATTTATCATCTCGACTTTAGCAGCTGTACGATCTACTAACTCAGGACCGTACATGTCTCTTTCTTTCAGCTCTGTCCAACACAAAGGAGATCTACATTTCCTTCCATACAATGCTTCATAAGGTGCCATCTGTATACTGGAGTGATAACTATTATTATAGGTAAACTTAGCCAATGGCAAATACATACTCCAGTCTCCTTTGAGTTCTAGCACACACACCCTTAACATGTCCTTGAGCGTTTGGATCGTCCTTTCCGACTGTGCATCCATCTATGGATGATAAGCTATGCTAAAACTTAATCTAGTTCCAAGGGCCTCTTGTAAAGATTTCCAAAATCTCGACGTAAAATGAGGATCTCGGTCTAAGATTATATTCTTCGGCACCCCATGTAATCTTACTATCTCCTTGATGTACGTCTTTGCTAACTTCGTCAGCGGCTAGTTGGTGTTAACTGCGAGAAAATGTGTTGACTTAGTCAATCTGTCTACTATCACCCAGATAGCGTTATGCTTTGCCGACTCTGGTAGCCCTACGATGAAATCCATCATCACGCTATCCCACTTCCATTCTGGAATTACTGGACTCTGTAATAATCCTGGTGGCCTCTGATGTTCTATCTTTACCTTTTAGCAGGTAAGTCATCTGCTTACATACTCGGTGATGTCTCGCTTCATCCTAGGCCACCAAAATAATTTCTTCAATTCTTGATACATTTTGGTCATTCCAGGGTGGATAGTGTACTTGCTCCAGTGAGCCTCATCAAGTATCTTTTGCCTAAAAGTAGGCCTTGGAGGGGTACAATATTGATCTCTGAACTTCACTATTCCTTCAGGGGTCTTATTAAACTCTTTAGATCCCCCGTGACTCATCTGAGTCTCTATATTCCGTGCAAACGGATCCATTTCTTGAGCTTCTTTGATCTCATCATCTATATAAGTACGGATCTGGGTAGTGCCATATCTGTCATGTTTACTTGCAACAGATTTAATACACTCCAATCTCGAATGTTTTCTATCAGCCTTTGCTATTTCATCATCATAGCCACCTGTATCGTCTTCCTGTTCAATGCATCGGCAACTACATTTGCTTTATCCGAATGATACTTTATCCGGTAGTCATAGTTCTTGAGCAATTCCATCTATCGTCTCTACCTCAAGTTCAGCTCTTTCTGATATTGTAAATACTTGAGACTTCTGTGGTCACAATATAGCTTGATGGTTGCTCCATATAAATAATGTCTCCATATCTTTAGAGCATAAACAATCACTGCTAGCTCCAAATCATATGTGGGGTAATTTTCTTCATGCAGCTTCAATTGCTGAGAGGCGTAAACTACTACTCTCCCCTGTTGCATTAAAACACATCCCAGTCCATGCTTACTAGCATCACTATAAACCACATAGGTTTCCTTGGATCAGGGATTATTAATACAGGGGCCGAGGTTAGCTTGTTTTTAATTCTTGAAAACTAGCCTCACATTTTTCATCCCATGTAAAAGATTGGTTCTTCCGTGTGAGCTTAGTCAGCGGTAAGGCAATCCGAGAAAGGTTTTGAATAAAGCGTCTGTAATAACCTGCTAGGCCCAGAAAGCTTCTGACTTCCGTTACCATTCTAGGTTGATTCCATCTTAGTACTGCCTCTACTTTGGCGTGGTCTACTGCGACCCTTTCCTGAGAGATCACATGCCCTAGGAACTTTACTTCAGGTAACCAGAATTCACACTTACTGAGCTTAGTGTATAAATGTTTTTCTTTTAAAATAGTTAATATGATTCTCAGATGCCTTTCATGCTCCTCTAAATAATTAGTGTACACTAGTATATCATCAATGAAGACTATGGCAAATTGGTCCAGGTATTGCTGAAAAATGTGATTCATATAATCCATGAAAACTGCAGGGGCATTCGTCAATCTGAACGGCATCACTAAAAACTCTTAGTGTTCGTATCTAGTTCAGAAGGCCTTTTTTGAAATGTCCTCAACTCTAACTAGAAGCTGGTGATAGCCTGATATAAGATCAATCTTCAAAAACACCTTGGCACCACTCAGCTGATCCAATAAATCATCAATCCGAGGAAGAGGGTACTTATTCTTGATCGTCACTTTGTTCAACTCACGGTAGTCAATACATAATCTGAGACTTCTGTCTTTCTTTTTCACAAAGACAGCTGGGGTTCCCCAGGGTGAAACACTAGGTCTAATCAACCCATTCTCTATCTGCTTCTTTAACTCTTTCATTTCTCTTGGAGTCATTCTATATGGAGTCTTTGAGATTGGATTGGTTCTCAGTACTAGATTAATAGTGAACTCTACTTCTCTCTTGGGAGGCAGTCCGCAGATCTTAGAAATACTTCAGGAAATTCTCTGACTACTGGAATGTCGCTAAGGGATTCTTTGACTTCCATCTCAACTGAGAAAAAGACTACATACCTTTGACCTCCCTTCCTCATACATCTTTCTGCCTTAGTTTCCAAAATAAAATTTAACTTAACCTCAGTAGGTGGGTTTACTTTTCTACTAGGTAATATCAAAGTTCGATTCTTACAATCAAGCAATATATTATTGGTAGACAACCAATTCAGACCAATTATCACATTAATACCATACAGGGGCAGACATATTAAGTTAATCGCAGTGCTGCAATGTTCATACTGTACTATGTAATTTAGACATGCACAACAAGTGACAACTTTCATACCAGTAGGTGTAGACACAGTCATATCATATGGTAACGTGTCTATACTCTAACCTAGAGGCTCAACACAATTATATGAGATGAATGAATGGCTTAGACATGAGTCAAACATTGAATACACAAGGTAATCATTTATATGGATTGTACCTTGGATCATCTCAAATGACTTACGAGCCTCTTCCTGATTCATAGCAAACATTCTGCCTCAGCTCTGAGGTCGAGATCCTTCATTCACCTACTTGCACTCCCTAGCAAAGTGTCCAGGCTTTCCACATGTGTAACAAGTTCTGTCTCCATGATTCTTGCCACATATACTGCAAGGATTTGTTTGTTGGCCACATGGAAAGGTACTTCTCCTTCCTTGCTTCTTAAATCCTTTCCTGAACGGAGGTCTCCTGCCTTTCTTATTGCCTGGGACGCTACTCAGTCCCAGCTTTTCTGCAGAGGTTGAAACTTTAGTCAATGAATGGTGATTATGGCTACTTTCTGTTACTCTACAAACCTCAACAGCAGTATTAAAGGTTGTCATCCTTATCGGGGCAAATCTTTCCCTTAGAGCTGGTTTCAAACCCCGTAGCATCCTTTCTGTATTCCATTCTTCGTCATGATTTCGTTGAAGCTACGTTAAGTATCAAGACAGCTGCAGATACCTAGCCAAGTATTCATCAAAAGATTCCTTATCACCTTGTCTTAACACAAGGAACTCAGCTTCCTTCTCATCCTGTATAGACTTTGGAAAGTACTTCTGATTCAACTGATCCAGGAAACCTTCCCAAGTGTGGCACACCTTAACTTAACCTTTTACTTCATTTTATATTAATTTGGAACCAAAGGGAAGCCTCACTTTGATCAAAAGGTCCAAAAGTTTCAATTTAAAAGCTTTTAACTTTTTGAAAGTTACTATTCACTGGTTTTAGGACCAGCTTTGAAAATTCATAACTAATTACAGAAAAATCAAAATTGAGTACTTCCAATTTCTATTTGAAGCTTGTAAGTTCCTTTATAAGGGAAAAATATTCATTGGGTCACTAACTTGCCCAATTGATACAGTTTAATTCGTGGAAAGCACTGTTCATATGGTCATTTTTCTATTTTCCCAGGTTTTTCAGTGATTTTCTTCAAACTTTGGAACATCATAACCTTCTGTACAAAACTCCAAATTTAGTGTTCTTTGGCTTGTTTTAAAGCTGTAAAATATCAACTCATTTGAAATCCATTTGCTCTGTTTCCCGACAGGTCAAAGTTGAGGATTTGGCTAACTTCAACACTTAACCAAAATTTCCAATTCCAAACTTTACTAATTGAAACCCTAACTCTTAATCCTTTTTTTAACCAATTTTAATAATGCAATTAGGGTTCCATACTAACACATACCAACCATACATGCATAGGTTTATGTCCTATATTACATTGTAGATGAAATTCTCAAAACATTTACACATATACAACATAGTTCATGATTAAAATCATGTCAAATTCCATGCTTCAAGCTTCATACATTTTCTCTTTCCCTTTTGATGAACTTGTACCTAGAAATGGTTAGTGGGGGAGGGTGAGATTTTTGGAAATCCCAATAGCAAAGCTTACTAACATAAATAGAAAATTGCATGACATGCTTTAAGTTTATAAAGTAATGTAAAAATGCAAAATGTGTACCAAGCACATATCAATGCATATGGCCATAGCATAATGTCACTCATAAACACATTTTCAACAATGTCATAAAGTCATGCACATCATTAAAGTAATTTCACAATAATGTTAGAGAAAGTTAGAAAACTTTGCTACCTTTGATTCTTAACTTTGCTCTTGATTTTCTAATCTCCTTTGATCACTTTAATAGTCACACTCTTGAACTAAATTCTTGCCTACAAAATGGACAACATAATGGCCATCAAACATATGCCATTATCCATGCAAGAAGAAAATGTGAAATCCCCTTAACCATTCCCTTGCATTTTCTAAGTCTTATAATATCAAACTTGTCTCTAAATTTTTCTAAGGCTTCCATAAACTTGGGACCACTTATACCCTACACAAAAACTCATTTTGGATCCATTGGAAGCATCAAAATCATCAAAACAATTCATCTTCCTCAGGTTCCAGGTCAGACCGAAAAGAATTCCCAAAACACTATCATTGTGATTTTGCAACTTTCATTACTTATACCACTTGATTCTTGTTTCCAAACTCTCATTCATGCATGGGAAAGGATGATTTTAACTCTCCTACTTCAAGTGGAAAATTGGGCAACACCTCCCCTATTTCTTCATGTTTTTCCAATTTACAAAAATCATAAAAACAACCACCAACAATCACAATATATGTATCAATATGCTCCTTTCAACAAGATGAGACATTTGCAATCACTTGATGGTTTTAAATCCCTCTCTTTCTCATTTTTCTCTCAAGAACCCTAGGTTATGGTACTTGAAAAAGAGAGATGAAATCAGATTTTGAAACCATGGAAGTGGAAGAGGAAGTTACAAGGAGCAATTCTATGTATATCTTAAGGTATCATGCTTGCTTACCTTTGAATTTTCTTGAGCTTTTTCCTCTTATTTCTCTCCAACAATGGCGTCTTCACTCTCTCTATTTTCTGCTGAAGCAAGTCGGCCTAATGGGCTGGAATGGAGAGGAATTATATGTTTAATTATTCACTCTTAATTGATTTAAGGGCTAAGATTTCATCTTGCAAATCAATCTTAGTCTAAGGGTTGTTATGAAGCCACACATGTGCCATTTGCTTACTTCTTATTGGCCCTTAAAAAGTGTCATAATTGCTGTAATTTTTCTTGTTAGAATCTGGCTACTCTAACCAAATTGAGTCCCATTCGGTTACTTTTACCGATTGCACTTTTTACCGGTAAATTTAACTTTATTCCGGTAAATATTTTTCTACTTTTCTAGAGATATTTTCTTTCTTATTTATTCTCCATAATTTCATCTTGAATTTGGCAATTTCATTATCCCCAAAATACCCTTTAATTTTCTCAAATTTTACAGGGTTAATTTATCCTATCCAAAATCCCTGAAAACGTACAATCGGAGAACAAAATTCTTTTAGGGCCTTGAAAAATACTATATTTTCACTGATTCTCTAGCCCTTTTCCTTTTTCCAAAATTCCCTCTAGATTGTCCAAAACTAATTTTTGAAATAATTATATTTCGGGGATTTTCGGGTCTTTTTCCCAATTTTCGGGAAAATCGCCTTAATCGTACACTGGATAATAATTTTATTAAATACTATAAAATTCACTGAATATTCCATATTTTTCTCTAAATTTTTGGAGGGCTCATGATACCTTAAATAATTATTTTTCCTCTTTTTGTCCTTCAAAATTATATAAATAAAAATCTATTCTGAATTTGGAAAATCCGTGTTTCATGGTTGTGATCAGTAACTCGGACTCTATCTATTGGGCATCTGAAAATTTTGATCAACAGTTGACTTTTGACTTTGACTTTGTCAAATGACCAAAATACCCTTCCACTTTCTCATAATTACCATTTTGCCCTTACTTTCTCTACTTTTTGCAAAATTACCATTTTACCCTTACTTTTAATACTGAAAGACTTTTATGCCCTTTATCTTTTATTAAATGACCTCTGGGTCCCTTTCTATAAATTTCTCATCCTCACATTACTCTAGGGCAAGTATATTTAACTTTGGAATTCTTTCGGAACTCCATATACTAAACCAGTTCTAATTTTACAATTTCTGGCTATAACTGTCCTTTCTTTATGAGCTATTTACCTCTGATTTCTCTTTTCATTTTCTAGTTATCGAATTAGCATTTATTTTAGCTAGCATAGAAATTATGGATATTACACCAAGTAACATGGATATCTCTTGCCTGCAGGATTAGCTCAGTGTTGTTCCACCACCGATTTGCCTCTTGTTCCAACTTGTAAATGGCTAGCTGTGTCCTTACTTCAGAGGGACAATTCATGACTTTAAAAATCTTTTCAAGCTGTGTGATCCATTTCTCAGCGACTTGAACATTTAACGATCCCTCAAATATGGGCGGGTTGTGCTTGTAAAACTTGCTAATCCACTGCTGAACCTTATCTCTATCCTCCGGCCTGATAACTCAAATTGGCGGGGGACCAGCAAGGATTTTCTCAGGCTCTGGCTGAGGGGGTTGCTGAGGCACATTCTAATTCGGGTTTTAGTTCTGGTTCTGAGTAGCTAATGTGGCTGCTATTGCTACTTGAATAGTAACTTCTCTTTTAGCTACCCTTTCTTGCTCTTGGCGAGCTTGGTCTGCTCTTAGCTGTTCCATAAATTGTTGTTGTTCATTTAACCTTCTCAAGATTTCTTGCATAGGGTCATCTGGTCTAGGGTGACCTCCTTGTCCTTTCCTATTTGGATTTCCACGGGTTCGCCCCATTGTGATCTTTTACTCCTTAAAAATGAACAGCTAAATTAAAATCACAACTTAAATCCATACTCACTATGCTACTACTCAAAATACCATTCTATATATATATTCATATATACTTACACTTGACCGCAGTTATCATACGATTTCATCATAGCATCTTTACACAAAAAGTTTTCCCTTTACAAAAAGTTTTACTTTGCCTATGGAAATTATAACCTTTCCCAGGCATACCAAAATATCTATGACATCTCGTCATTTAATCCTCTGGGAACATTTCTAAAACAAAGTCCTCGAGCCTGTTAAGGAAAATAGCAAAACTAGAAATAGGGAGAAAGAGAATACGGCGCTTTGCCGCTCTTTGAAGTTTCGGGTCTGGGATAGTTGCCATTACTGCGTTTACCCACTCGTCAATTGTCGCTGCGTTCGGGAACCGATGCTCGAGGTCATTGATGTAGCCATGTTAGTATTAGTTTTCTTTTGGAATTTCTAGAGTTTTAGAATCAAATTTAGTCCATACATGACCCTTTTATTCTTAAATTGGTATTAGGAGTTGTTGACTTAGGTTAGTGTAATTTTGGGGTCATATGCCATGAATAATGATTTATTGTGCCTAAATTGCATCATGAGCAAATTATACTGCCCATATTTGCTATTTCATTTCAAGAATTCCGCAAATGTAGAAGAAATTCAGCTCTGGGAAAGTTCGCTGCGACCAAATTCAATATTAGTCGCGACCAAAGTTCTAGCATCCGCAAAGACAGCTCTCTAGATATTTTCGCCGCGGCATAAACAAAGTTCGCCGCGGCCAAATTTCAAGCAAGAAGCCGTCGAACTCTCGGGAGAGTTTCGCCGCGGCGAAATCCATAGTTGGCCGCAGCGAAAATCGCGTATCAGCACCTGATTTTTACTCCAGATGGAAATAACCCGATCCAACCTCCAAGACCCGACCCAGAACGGTTTTAATACCCCATTTAGGGCAATTTTCGAAGAGAGGAAGGAGAAGGAGGAAGAGGAGAGGCAAGAGCAAAAAACTACACATTTCTCTCATCTCTACACACTCTTCAACATTCCATCACCCATTTCTTCCACCATCCATCCATCTACAATGCTTCATCCATCCATTTGGAGTGTGATTCTTCCTTCCATGAGGAGCTGAGCATCTCCAACCTCTTGAAGATGGAGTAAGCCGGAGTTCGAAGTGCCGAAAGGGGAGTATTTGCTTTCAATCTGTATTTACGTTATAGATTACTTAGGATCCGAGTTGGACTATGTGATTTGTATGTAAATGCTTGGTCTCAGTTGAGCCAAATTTGGATTATTGTGTATTGAGTTGTTTTGTGATTGACAATGCTAAGTGGAGTTCATTTGGTTTATTCAATGAAAACTTGTTGATTTCTTCTATCATCCTAGTTGTGCTTGGTTTTAGAGTCAACATGCATGAAGTTGATTTTGT
>JANTPZ010152375.1:0-10607 GCA_025593235.1 Vachellia pachyceras | reverse complement strand
AACACTAAATTTGGAGTTTTGTACAGAAAGTTATTAAGTTCCAAAGTTTGAAGAAAATCACTGGAAAACCTGGGAAAAATAGAAAAATGACCAAATGTACAGTACATTTTTACGAATTAAACTGTATCATTTGGGCAAGTAAATGACTCAAGGAGTATTTTTCCCTTGTAAAGGAACTTACAAGCTTCAAATAGAAATTGGAAGAACTCAATTTCAATTTTTCTACAATTAGTTATGAATTTTCAAAGTTGGTCCTAAAACCAGTGAATAGTAACTTTCACAAACTTGAAAGTTTTCAAATTGAAACTGTTGGACCCTTTGATCATAATGAGGCTTCCTTTTGATTCTAATTCACTTTGTAATGAAGCTAAGGGGTAACTTTTTTCTAATGATTCCATAAACTTGGGTCCACTTATTGTAATATCCACCATTTTTCTATAAATAAGCACAGAAGCCAAATTCATAGATATGAGAGAAGACAGGCCCAGAAATGAAAGTACAGGAAGAGAAGATGTCAATAGACCAAAGAAACCCTGGTCAATTTAGTCCCAAGGCTTTGAAATTAATAAGAATGTAAGTCAGGGACATAAACGTCATTAAGTAAAAAGACCAAAGGCAATATGGTCATTAGATAAACAGGGCCAAACCAGTAATTAGAAGTCAAGTCGGAGCCCACAGAAAGAAAGATTAAAGGCCGAAAGTTCAGGCACGGAGTTCCGTGTGAATTCCAAAATTAAGTATATTTGCCCTAGAAGCAATATGAGGATGGGAAACCTTAGGAAGGGACCCATATGTCATTTAATAAAAGACCAAAGACATAAAGGTATTTTAGTATCAAAAGTAAGGGAAAAATAGTAAATTTTGAAAAATAGAGAAAGTAAGGGCAAAATGGTAATTATGAGAAAGTTAAAGGGTATTTTGGTCATTTGACAAAAGAAAAGTCAAAGTCAAAGTAAAAAAGTCAACCAGTTGACCAAAAATCAGAAAAATTTACATATGCCCAAAAGATAGATATCGACATACCGGTAGTAATGACGTAACACGGATTTTCCAAATTCGGACCCGATTTCCTTCTACAGAATTTTGAAGGGTAAAAGAGGAAAAATAATTATTTAAAATATTAGGAGCTCTTCAAAAATTTGGAGAAAAATATGGAAAAATCAGTGAATTATATAGTATTTGATAAAATTATTATCCAGTGTACAATTAAGGCGATTTTCCCGAAAATTGGGAAAAATACCCGAAAAATCCCCGAAAAATAATTATTTCGAAAATTAATTTTGGAAAATCTAGAGGGCATTTTGGAAAAAGGAAAAAGGCATGAGAATCAGTGAAAATAGTATTTTTGGGATAAGTAAAGAAATTTGTTCTCCGATTGTTCTGTTTCAGGGATTTTGGACAGGATAAAATAATCTTGTAAAAATTGAGATAAGTAAAGGATATTTTGGGAATAATAATTCTATTATATTCAAGATGGAATTATGGAGATTAAATGAAAAATAAAATATCTCCAGAAAAGTAGAAAAAGATTTACCGGAATAAAGTTAAGTTTACCGGTAAAAAGTGTAATCGGTAAAAGTAACCGAATGGGATCCAGTTTGGTTAATGTAACCAGATTCCAACCAGCAAAAGTACAGCCATTATGATTACTTTTGAAGAGCCAATGAGAAGAAAGCAAATGGCAAGTGTGTGGCTCAATTATAGCCCTTAGATCACACTTAATTTACAAGATACAATCTTAGCCCTTAAATTAATTAAGTGTGAATTAATAAAACCTTATAATTCCCTCCATCTTCAGCCATTATTCACGACACCTCCAGCAGAAATTTGAGAGCTCAAGTGACACCATTTCAAGAGCACAAGAGGAGGAAAAACTCAAGAGAAATCCAAGGTAAGAGGCTTGTAATCTTGTGATTTTTGCCTCCTGATCACACTATAACCACTTCTAACCTCTTTCCCTCTTGAAATTCATGGTTTTTAAGATAAAATCAAGAGAGAGGAGAGAGTGAACAGTGATGTTTTAGAGAGAGAAGGTGGTGAACTCAAGAGGTAAACTCCAAAACTTGCCTCTCTTGCCTTGTTGGATGTTGTTGATGTTGTTGGTGGTGGAGATTTGTTTGTTTTCTCTTGTCTTTCAATTTTGGGATGATGAAACCCTAGGGGTTATGCTGCCCAATTTTCCACTTGGCATAGGAGAGCAAGAATCATGTTTTCCCATGCATGAATGAGAGTTTGGAAACATGAATCAAGTGGTAGAAGTGATGGAAGTTGAAAAATACATATTGTTGAATATGTGTGCACTGTTTCGGTCTGGTCTGGAATCTGATGAAAACGAATTCTTTTGATGATTTTGATGCTTCCAATAGATCCAAAATGAGTTTTTGTGTAGGTATACAAGTGTTCATGATTTTTAGATGCTTGTATATGAAATTGGAATTTTTGGAAGTTAAAGAGTAAGGGCTGTGAAATTCGTTTTCTGGAGGCAGTGTAATTGTAACGTGATTTTGTGTGGTCAAATGTTGTCCAATGACCATGAAACTTTCCATAATTAAATTATACTTATCAAGCTTCAATTTGATAGGTCATATGGGTTAATTGGACTTGTGTAATAGGAGATATGAATTTTTGAAATTGTGTCCTGTTTCTGGAATGAAATCTGGAACAGTTTGTATTTGACGAAATTCTGGGAATGATATGGCTGTGATGACCAGGATTGAGTATTTTTATATGAAACTATACTGAAAGAGCTTCACATAGGAATTTGAACCACCCCAATTGGAGTTATATAGAATTAATTATGATTTTTCAAAGTTTAGTCAACATGCTGACAGCTTTTGGTTACTATGCGAAATTAAGAGAGAAAGTAACCAAATGTCATTTGTAGGAACTCCAAGGGTAAAAGTAAGCCTTTAGGGTTAATGTGGCCCATTGGGCATTCACTTTTCATGGCTCTAATTATGCTATTAATTCCCTAGGGCCATAAAGTGACAAAGCAAAAGCTATGGTTAGAAGATCAAGGTACTTAAGGAGGAGGCAAAATCTAAAAGGTAGTGAACTTACTTACTTGTATGTGTGTGATGTTTATGTTGTGCATTGATTTGCTATAGTGCTTTACTAGATTATGTGAAGCATGTATGAATGAATGAAGCGTTGTTTTTATTTTTACTATGGCCATAAGTACATTACACAAAACATTGAGCACGCAGTATTTCATTATGTGAACATGAGCCTATATAAGGCAAGCATATCATGCACTAGCATTCATCCTACATGCATTATTTGTAATGTTTGCTACTGGGATTCCCTGAATCTCACCCTCCCCCATTAACCATTTCTAGGTACAAGTGCATCCAAGAGTAAGGAGAAAGTTTATGAAGTTAAAGCAAGGAATTTGTCATGAGCATGGAATGTATATATGTCATGTAATATGTCTTATGAACCCATGCATGTATGGATGTTATATGATAGCTAAGAACTCCTAAATGAATGATCAAATATGGTTCAAAAAGGATTAGGAGTTAGGGTTTCAAAAAGATGAAGTTTGAAAATGATAAGTTTGACTTTTTATCGAAGTGAAGTTGGTCAAACCCTTAACTTTGGCCTATTTCAAAACAGGGTAAACGAACTCCAATTGAGCTGACATTTTATAGAAAAATAGTTGGCATTGTAAGGTTTAAAACAAGCCAATAACAATGGATTTGGAGTTTTGTACAGAAAGTTATGATGTTCCAAAGATTGAAGAAAATCACTGAAAAACCTGGGAAAATAGAAAAATGACCAAATGAACAGTACTTTTTCATGAATTAAAATGTGTCATTTGGGAAAGCTAATGGCTCAATGAGTATTTTTCCCTTATAAAGGAACTTACAAGCTTCAAGTAGAAACTAGAACCACTCAATTTCGATTTTTCTACAATTCGTTATAAATTTTCAAAGTTGGCCCAAAAATCTGTGAATAGTGACATGAATAGTAACCTTAAACTTGAAAATTTTATTTTTCACTCTTTGGTTAGTCTAAGTCACTAAAGGCCTAAAGGTGCTTCTAAATAAATATTTAATGAAGCTAAAGATAAAGATTACGGAGTGTCACATTTAGCCCACTAATCATATTGAGGATTATTGATTTAGTGGGAGATTAATAATCTATTTTGCATATTTTGAAATTGTAGAATCATGTCTACTAGTAATACTGCTACGCTATTACTACGATCGGTCCTTCAGAAAGACAAACTCAAGGGAATGAACTTTCTTGACTTGTTCAGGAACTTGAGAATTGTTCTTGAGCACAAAAAGGAAAGGCAAAGGCATTGGAAAGGGTAAAGGCTTTGCTGGTGAGACCAAAAAGCCAAACAAACATGAAACCAAGTCCATGCTTAATAAGCTAAAGCCTCCAAAGGATAGAGTCTTTTATCTCTGCAATGAACCTGGTCATTGAAAAAGGAATTGCAAACTCTTCCTGGAAGATATGAAAAAGAAAAGGAAGGGTAGTAGGGCTATCTCTTCAGATATTTATGTTATAAATATTCATTTTCTATTTCCTCTACATGGGTATTAAATACTGCATGCGGTTCTCACATCTGTACAAATGTGTAAAGCCTCAAGGATAGTAGAAAACTGAAGAAACGGGATATGGACCTACACATTGAAAATAGAGCAAGAGTTGTTTTAACCATATGCACTTGTGAATTACATAACATAACTGCCAAAAGGATTTAATCAAATGATTTGAATCCAACCTTCTTATGGCATTGTCGTCTAGGCCAAATAAATGAGAAACACATTTATAAAATCCATTAAGATGGATTTCTTAGCTCATTTGATTTTCAATCAAGCGACATGTGTGAATCTTGTTTATTGGGAAATATGACTAAAACATCTTTTACTGGATATTGAGAGGGCCACTAATTTAATGGGCCTCATACATACAGATGTATGTGGACCACTAAATACACTTGCCTGATAAGGTTACATGTACTTTATTACTTTTATAGATGATTTCAATAGATATAGTTACGTTTATCTAATGAAACACAAGTCTGAATATTTTGAAAAGTTCAAAATATTCCAAAATGAAGTGTAAAACCAAATTCGTAAGATAACTAAGGCCTTTCGATCTGATCGAGGAGGCAAATAATTAAGCCAAGAGTTTGCCCACCATTTTAAAAGTTGTGGGATAATCTCACAACTCACTCCTCTATGAACCCCACTGATTGAGCTTTATTTCTTCTATATTTTTGCTTGAATTTCTAGAGCATTTAATGCAGTTTTGGCCCTTTATGACCCTTCTTGAGCTTAATTTGAGATTTAGAGTTGTTGATCTTGATTAGCTTAATTTTGGGTGCATTTACCATGAATAATTATATATTTGCACTTAATTTCCATTATAAGCAAGTGATACTTCAAATGTTTGCTACTTCATTTCAGGAACTCTAGCAAATAACATGAGGAAGCAGCTCTAGAACAATTTGCCACAGTGTAATTTATAATTCACCATGGCCAAAGATCAAGCAGGCGAGTAAGAACTCTCGGGAGAGGTTCACCATGGTGAATATCACGCATCAGCACCAAATTATACTCCAAATGGAAAAATTACCCGATCCACTTTCTTGGTTCCGACCTATACGATTGATATATGCCAATTAGGGTAAATTTGAAGAGGAGGACGCAGAAGGAGGCAGAGAGACATCATCATCTTCCAATTTCATCTCTTCTCTCTAAACACACAACCCTAATTCCATCCTACGTCATCTCTAATCAATCCATGCACCTCCATTAATCCATGAGGAGTGCTGAACCACTTGCCATGAATAGCTGAGCATTCTCCTTTCCTCTTGGAGATGAAGATTGTAATATCCATCCTTTTTTGTAAACTAAAATAGAGGCCAAATTGATAGTTAGTTAAGCCCCAAAAATAAAAGTACATAAAGAGAATATGTCAATGAACCAAAGAGACTCTGGTCAATTTAGTCCTAAGGCTTTGAAATTACTAAGAAGGTAAACCAGGGACATAAATATCATTAAGTATAAAGACCAAGGGCAATGTGGTCATTGAAAAGGGTCCAACCAATAGTCAAAAGTCAAGTTAGAGCCCATAGATAGAAAGTACAGAAAAAGATGATGCCGATGGGCTGAATAACATAAAGTCAGACTGGCTCAGTTAAGCGTGCTCACCCTGGAGTAGTGTAAGGATGGGTGACCTTCTGGGAAGGACTCAGATGTCAATACACGAAAAGATCAAGGGCGAAAAAGTTAAGGACAAAATGGGAATCATGAAAAGTTAGACAGTGTAAGAGCATTTTGGTCATTTGAAAAAGTTAAAGTCAAAGTCAAAAAGTCAACTGTTGACCAAAATATCATAAAAATTCACAGATGCCCAAAAAATACTGTAGAACTCACTGATTAACTGAGATTTGACAGAGTATCAAAATACGGCCTAGATCTCTGTTTAGAGAATTTTGAAGGTAAATTGGCCGAAAATAACTAATTAAGGTATCAGGAGACCTTAATTAGTTGGTTTCAAGGTATAGAAAAATAAAGTAAATTTTATAATATTTTATAAAATTATTGTCCAATATACAATTGAGGCAAATTTCCTGATTTTAAAGAAAAAGGCCCAAAATGCTCGAAAATCGTGAAAATATAATTTTATTCAAAAATTATTTTTAGACAATCTGGAGGGCAATGTGATGAAAGGAAAAGGGCTAGATTATCAGTGAAAATTATAGAAAATTTTAATGTCCTACAAGTTAATTACCCGTTAGAAATACGTTTTTCAGGAATTTTCGGCAGGATAGAATTACCCTATTATTTTTAGATGAATTTCAGGGGTATTTTTGGGAAAATATTTTTCCATATTAGTAAATGAATTATGGAGATTAAAAGAGGAATAAAATATATCCAAAAGAGCAGAGAAAAATTTACCGGTAAAAAGCGTAATTGGTAGAAGTAACCGAATGGTAATCGGTTTGGTTGAAGTAACCCAGTTCCCAACCAGATTTTTAAACCACATGTGCTACCTTGTGACAAATTTATGATAACCAATAGAAATCAAGCACATGTGTGAGAGGTGGTGAAATTCAAGCCCTTGGATTAAACTTGCTTATTAAGTTTAAATCTTAACCATTCAAGTTTTGTTAAGGAGTTTTATTTAAGACAAAAATCATCTCTTCCTCCATCATTTGGTGTCATCATTTTCAGCCCAAGGAAGAGAGAAAGAAGAAGCCATAGCCAAGCAAGAAAAGGAAGGACGAGCTTGAAGAATAATCAAGGTAAGAGGACTTACCTTCCAACTAAGCATATATTCTTGATCCTTGGAGCTTTCTCTACCTTTCTATCGGTTTAGATTTTTGATTTTGGCTCTCTTTTGGTGGCTGGAAAGTTAGAGTTCATGAGAGGAAAAATGGAAAGGAGAGGGATTTAGAGGAAATAAATGGTTGCAAAACACTCATTGCATGATAAGTTGAAGGTTGATGTATATATTGCTTGGGTTTGTTGTTTGTATGAATTTTTGGAATCTCAGACCCTAACGGGAGGTGCTGTCCCATTTTATATTTGATAAGGAAGAGTTGTTTTTGAGCTAGATAATCCATGAGAAGTGTTTTGGGATCAAGAATATGTCATTATATGCGAAGAAAAGTTGAAAAATCCGATTGTTGGACAAATTCCAGATTTTCATCCAGATATGGTTCATGAAGAAATAATGTGATTTACATGATTTTAATGCTTCCATTGAGTTTAGAAGGCAAATTTGTGTAGGGTAAAAGTTAGAAATGGATTTGGGAAGCATTAGAAATCGTAAAAGCAAGTTTCAAAATTTTAAGGGTGCTTCAAGGAGCATTAAAGGTTATATTGCGTTTTTGCAAGTTTTCTTTCTTTGTGATGGCTGGAAATTTATGATTATGTTCTTATGTAATTTTTAGGAAGTTTAAATGCCAAAGAAATGATAGATGGTGCGAACCCCCTAGGAAAAGTTCCCAAGAACCCACAGCCAATCTAAAATATACGCACTCCAATAAAGGTAAACAGAGGTCAATGATCCACTTGAACCCTTGAACATGGAAGAACAAGGACCCTAAGTGTTGGAAGGTGCCAAAAGGTTGATCAAGCCTTGATAAGTCTATTAGTTTTGAAAAGAACCCTAGAGAGAATCATCTTAGAGTGAATAAAAATGCAAACTTTCATTCAAAATCCAAGTCTCCTGTCAAAAGAGGCGTTACAAAGTATTTAGATGAAACTCACAAATCTGACCTAATTTGCATTAATTGCAAATATTTAAGTCTAATTAAAATGGACACTAGAAAGTTACCTAATTTGCAGTGAATGCAAAGAAGGAAACTCTTAAGAAAAGGAAACTAGAAAGTTACCTAATTTGCAGTAATTGCAAATAAGTAAACTTTAAATAGGAAACTCCAAAAGTCAAAAATGCCAAGTAGTAAGTAATTTTCGTGCAAATATAAGCCATAAAATATTGTCATCATTTAAAGCCCAAAATGTGCTTATTTAGGCCCAAATGAGTCCTGCCATGTGAAGTACTTGGCCTAAGCTCTTTTGTTTCATATCTCTAAGCCCAAAACTTGACCCGCAGCTCCATTGTCAGCCCAAATGAGATTAGTGACGTTTTTTGCTCCTTTGATTGGACCACTTGGAATTTGCAGAGGCTCATTTGAATTTGATGCGTCATGCTGGGTTGCATCAAGAAATCATTGGAAAAGATTAACAAGAGAGCTTCAAGTTCAAGGGGGAATTAAGAGGACAAGGTAGCAAAACTCCTAACTTTGGCATATACTTTGCATTGATTATATATATGTGTATTGATTGCCATGTTTATTGTGTGGTTGCAGCCATTTGAATTATGAAATTTTATTTGTGTGAAAGTTTGATGATTGTTATGCAATGATTGTCTTAACTTGGTGAAAACTTGGTTGATTTTTCTTGTTACAAGACATACTTGTTTCATTTGATAATCATGCACGCAGATTTATTATTAGAGTGTTTGCTACTGGGATTTCCTTGAAATCTCACTGGTCCATACTAAGCCACAAATTGTAAACTTAGGTCGCTAGCTAGCCTTGAAAATGGATCAAGAATATTAATTTTGATTTCCAAGGTTTGTATAGTGACAACCCCAGGGTCGTTCTCTCCGGAAGCGATAAGGCGTACCAATAATTCTTAGCTTGGGTCTGTGCTTGTGATGCAAATACAATCAGGTTTGATTCAAATTATCCTATGTAACCAAACTAATTACAAAATAAACTTGCTTTTTTGGTATTTTCTTTATCGAAGAGAAAACAAGGCAGCTATGATAAAGAGAAATGGGTGTGCGATGATGAGCACCTCTTGAAAACAAAATGTTCCATTATAGTTCGCAAATGATGAGGGAAAGTATCAGCTTTTGCACTAAGTTTTCGAAATCAGAAACCCCTACAATTCACATGGTTCGAGAGCATCAATAGATGATCTCCTTCTAAATCCCCACACGACTTGGTGGGTCTATAACAACATGAAATGAACTCCATCCCATGAAATCCCTTAAGACCACTTAGTTGTGTACGGAAATCGCAGAGTGATAAAATCAACTCCATACATTGTTGACTCTAAAACCAATCACAACTAAGATGATAGAAGAGAACAACAAGATTTCATTGAATAAACAAAATGAACTCCATTCTGCTTTTTCAATCACAAAACAACTCAATACACAGTAATCCATGTTTGGCTCAACTGAGACCAAGCATTTACACACAAATTACAAAGTCCAACTCGGAATCCTAGTAATCTATAGTGTAAACATAGATTGAAAGTAAATACTTCCCTTTCGGTACTTCGAACTCCAGCTTACTTCATCTTCAAGAGGGTAGAGATGTTCAGCTCTTTATGGGTGATGGGAATGAGCTTTGAATGGATGATGGGAGCATGATAGATGGATGGATGATGAAGAAGTGGTGTGAAATGGTGTTAGTGTGTGAATAGGGTAAATGGAGAAAGGGGTTTCTCCTCATTTGCTCTCTCAATGTTCTCAGCCTCCTTCCTCATCCTCTTTCGAAAATACCCTAATTAAGCATAATAAACCATCCTGTGTCGGATCCATCAAGCCGGGTCAGGTTATTTTCCTTCTGAGGTAAAAATGCAGGTACTGTGTGATATTCGCCATGGCGAACCTCACCCGAGAGTTCTTGCATGGCTATTTGAAATTTGGCCGCGACAAATATTGAATTGCGCCGGGGTGAACTTCTCCAGAGCTGCTTCCCTTGCCCCTTTGTAAGGAGTTCCTGAAATGAAATAGCAAATATGGGCAGTATCATTTGTTCATGATGTAATTTAGGCACAATAAATCATTATTCATGACATATGTACCCAAAATCACACTAATCCAAATCAATAACTCCTAATCTCAACTTAAGCACAAAAAGGTCATGTGTGGGCTAAAATTGACTATAAGACTCTAAAAATTCAAGTAGAAAACTAATACAAATAAAGCTCAATTAAATTCCCCTACACTTAAACCTTAGTACTCCTGGACAAAGCTTCTTCAAAAACTTACAAACAATAAATGCACTTAGGAAATGTACTTATATGTCAAGGACTACATAGCTTGGTAAAAAATTCATC
>JANTPZ010152374.1:7242-17903 GCA_025593235.1 Vachellia pachyceras | reverse complement strand
AATTTCATTTGATTAGAGTGGGTCTGTTTGATTCGTAGTCTCTCTAGAACTTGTCTTGATTCTTAATCAAAGCTTTATGATCCAATATTTTGTGAAAACGATAGAGGCCTTCATTTCAAAACCTTTCATTTAACCCAAACACAAACCCTTCATTATTTCATTCTATGCTACCCTTTTGAGCCATTCACTCTTGAAAACCAGCATTTGGAAAACTATCCTTATATATGCAAGCATATGTTGATTGAATTGGGGATTTGAATTGTCTTCAATATATATTTATCAAAAAAAAAAAGAAGAAGAAGAAGAAGAAAAATAAAAAAAGAAACAAAGAATAGAACAATAAAGAGAAAAGAAATGTAATGTTTGAAAATTAATTTCTCTAAAAATCTTGCAAATTATATTCCTTCCGTGCTGGGTAATCAAGAATTCCATTTCATTTCATTATTCCATTTTATTATCTTTAGACCCCATCATCCACCTTAAACCTTAAAGCCCTCTTGATTCACATTGTATTGATCTTGTGGTAGAGATGTAGAATAATTACAAGCCTATGGCAGAGATTCGAATAAGCAGACCGTGAGTGAAAATTGTCCTTGCATGGTGAGCTGGGAGAGACACTTTCACCTTTTGAGAGGAGGTTTCTTTTATTCAGTCTCTTGTATTAAATTCTCTTAGAATCTGATTTACAACTGTCTTTGCCATTATTATTACTAATTCCTTGACGAATGTTTTTATCGAGTTCTGTAGTCCTGGATTCATGAGTATATTTTTTGAATGTATTGATCATTTTTGAGTTTTTGAAAAGCTTTGTCCAGGAGTACAAAGGTTTAAGTGAGGGGGAATTTGATTGAGCTTTATTTGTAGTAGGTTACTACTTGGATTTCCAGAGTTTCAGAGTTAATTTTAGCCCATACATGATCCTTTTGTGCCTAAATTGATATTAGGAGTTGTTGATTTGGATTAATGCAACTTTGGGTTCATATGCCATGAATAATGATGTTATTGTACCTAAATTCCATCATGAGCAAATGATACTGCCAAAGTTTTGCTATTTCATTTTAGGAATTCTGTGCAAAAGGCAAGGGAAGCAGCTCTGGATTATTTCGCGATGCAATAACAATTCACCGTGGCCAAAGTTCAATCAAGCAGGCAATGAACTCTCGCGAGAGGTTCGCCGCGGCGAAATCTCAAGTTCGTCGTGGTGAATATCGTGTATCAGCACCAGATTTTTACTCCAGATGGAAATTGACCCAACCCAACTTTAGAGATCTGACCCAGAACGGTTTTAACACACTGTTTAGGGTATTTTCGAAAGGAGAAGCTGGAGGCAGAGTAAGAGAGACAGAAACACACACCCACACATTTTCCCTCATCTCTACACCCTCCAAACCTTACCTTCACCTATTTTCCCCACCATCCATCCATTCATCATGCTTCACTCATCCATTCAGAGTTTGTTTCCATCATTTATGAGTAGCTGAGCATCCCATTCCTCTTGAAGATGAAGTGCTCATGAGTAAAGGGGAGTATTTACTTTCAATCTGTATTTACATTATGGCTTACTTGGATTCCGAGTTAGACTTTGTAATTTGTGTGTAAATACTTGGTCTTGGTTGAGCCAAACTTAGATTATTGTGTATTAAGTTGTTTTGTGATTGACAAAGTAGAATGGAATTCATTTTGCTTATTCAATGAAATCTTGTCGGTCTCTTCTATCATCCTAGTTGTTCTTACTTTTAGTGTCAACAATGTATGGAGTTGATTTTGTCACCTTACGATTTCCATACACACACTAAGTGATCTTAATGGATTTCATGGGATGGAGTTCATTTCATGTTGAATCGGACCCACCAAGTCATTTGGGGATTAGGTGGAATTCATCGTATGACACTTCAGACCCAGCAAGTTGTTGGGGTTTTTTATTTCAAAAACTTAGTATGGAAGTCTATACTTTCCCTCATCCTTTGCGAACTATGATGGCGTAATTCATTTTCAAGAGGCACTCATCAAAACACACACACTTCTCTTTCTCAAGGCTGCCTTCACTTTCATCCTCAATCAAGAAAATAAGAAAAACAAGTTTTATTTTGTAATTACTTTAGGTATATATCATAACTTGATTTGAAAAACTGATTGCATTTGCATAACAAGCATAATCACAAGCTAAGGACTATTGGTACACATACTAGCTTCCGGAGAGAACGACCCTAGGGTTGTCACTATACAATCCTTGGAAATCACAATTAATATTCCTGATCCATTTTCAAGGCTAACCAATGACCTATGTTTACAATTTGTGGCTTAGTTGGATCACCAGGCCCATCTAGACCCTAACATTAATAGGGAAGGTTGTTGTGTTCGCGTCAATTGAAAAACTGATGAGGAGATCTGTTTACCTAGACCCTAACATTGATGGGGATGGTCGCTATGTTTTGTATCAATTGGAAATTGATGAGAAGATCGGTGCACCTAAACCCAAATGTTGATAATCCTAGATCCAAAGTAGACATGTGTGGTCTACGATGATGCTAGTGGGCATGGATTGAAAATTGTATTGATATAATAAGGGAAGATTACATATGCCTCGTGTCAATTAAAAGCTCTTGATGAAACCTACTTTGGGGAGGTGAAGAACTAAGAGAAGCTTTAGGAGATGAAAGCAGTGCCATTTGTAATGGAGAAAGAACACGAGATGCTGAATCGGTTGACACTAAAGGGCTGACACATAAAGTGATTGTTTCTACTCTAAAGATAAGGGAGGTACCATTTATGTGGAGCAATCATCGACCTGTGAGGCGATAGGGGAAATTGTTCAACAACTATGACTATTAAATTATGTGTTTTATGATGGATGCGCTAGTGGTGCGCTAAGCCAGAAAAATGAGGAGATGATTATGATATCCATGTGGGAGCAAGGACTGCTCGACAATATTTCACACAGGAGTTAATGGGAAAATTTTGTATGTGAAGCCTGACTAGTTTGTCACACTCGGATTATAAATTGTATGATCGGAGAGGTTAATAAGGCTCAAAAAGATAGTTACATGATTCAGTCTGTTGAGACTTAGTTGAGCCTTGGGGAAACGGTGAATTTTTATAAGATTCCTGAGGGAATAATAGAGATCAGAAGCAAATATTATATCCCTCTAATGCCTACTTTAAGGAAGTAATGGTAAGATGAGACTTACAATAGTAGGCACATTATCCATTCAGGATTGATGAGGAGGTATCCTGAAATGAGATAACGGTTGGTGGCTGGAAAGGAAAGGAGACATAATTGAGTATGTGATAGAATGTCCTATTTGTCGGAGGGTGAAGACAGTAACAGTAGCCACCGAAAATGTTGCAACCTCCGTCGATTCCATAATGGAAGTGGGATAGTGTTATAATGGTGTTAATGGGCAATTACTAGAAAAGATGTCTTGCATGTTCCCAATTGAGAGGATTGACACTAGATGAAAATCAATGGGAAAACTGAAAAGGACATAAAAGCCAGATACTATGAAGTGGCAAAACATGGTATACAAATTTTGAGGATGAAATTTATTTTTAAGGGGGTAGAAATATAATATCCATGATTTTACTGCTAGCTGAAATAAATGCTAATCTGGTAATTATGAAATGAATTAGAACTCAAAAATAGATAGTAATTAAAGAAAGAAAGGTTATGGGCTGGAAGTCGCAAAGTCAGATCTAGCCTAGTGGATGCAATTCTGTAGGAACTCCAAATTTAAGCGTACTCATCCTAGAGTAATGTGAGGATGGATGACATTCATAGAAGGACCCATATGTCATTTTGTAAAAAGACCAAGGACATAAAGGTCTTTTAGTGTTAAAAGTAAGGGTAAAATGGGAATTTTTGAAAATTAGAGAAAGTAAGGGCAAAAGGGTAAATATGAGAAAATGGAAGGGCATTTTGGTCATTTAACAAAGTCAAAAGTCAACTATTGACCAAAAATTTACAGATGCCCAATAGACAGAGCTCGACTCACTGATCACAACTGTGAATCACGGATTTTCCATATTCGGAGTGGATTTCTGTCTATAGAATTCTGAAAGGCGAAAAGGGGAAAAATAATTATTTAAGGTATCAGGAGCTCTCAAAAATTTGAGAAAAAAATATGGAAAAATTCACTGAATTTTATAGTATTTAATAAAATTATTGCCCGGTATACTATTTAGGCGATTTCCCCGAAAATCAGGAAAAAGATCCGAAAATCCACGAAATATAATTTATTTTAAAAATTAATTTTAGAAAATCTAGAGGGCATTTTGGAAAAAGAAAATAGGGCTTGAGTATCAGTGAAAAATGTAGAAAATTTTAAAGCCCTAAAAGTATTTTGCCCTCCGATTGCTCGTTTTCAAGGGTTTTGGACAGGCTAAAATAATCCTTTAAAATTTGAGAAAATCAAGGGGTATTTTGGGATAATAAATTTACTATATTCAAGAGGAAAATATGGAGATTAAATGAGGAAGAAAAATATCTCCAAAAAAGTAGAAAAGGATTTACCGAAATAGAGTTATGTTTACCGGTAAAAGTGTAATCGGTAAAAGTAACCGAATGGGATCCAGTTTGGTTAATCAAACCAGATTTTAACCATCTAGTTACAGCCATAATTGCCACTTGTAAGGAGCCAATGAGAGTTAAGCAAATGTCATGTGTGTGGCATCATTTTCAACCGTTAGATTATACTTAATAAGTAAGGACTAATCTTGGCCCTTAATCTTTTTAGATGGAAATTTTTATAAACCATTTTTCCTTCTCTTCCACCACCAGTTGGCCGACTTCTTTAGCTGCAAATTAGAGAGTAAGAGACATCATTTCTCAAAGCAACAAGAAGAGAAAAGCTCTTGAGAAATCTAAGGTAAGAGGAGAATCTACATAAAGCTATACATGAAATTCTTCCTTGTGCTCTCCTCTACAACTTCCATGGATTGGAACTTTGATTTGGTCTCTCTTTCTCAAGTTTCATGCTTAGAGTTCTTGAGAGGAAAAGTGAGAAAGAGAGGGATTTAGAGTCATTGATTGGTTGTAAAAGTCTCCTTGTGTTGTAAGGAGCCTTTTGATGTATATATTGTGGTTGGTTGAGCTTGTTTTTTAGTTTTGTAAAATTTGGGATGATGGATTTTTAAGGGGAGATGCTAACCAAATTTCTATTTGATATGGGAGAGTTAAAATCAAGCTATACCATCCATGAATATGAGTTTAAAATCAATAAAATGATGGTATAAGTGTTAGAAGTTGGAAAAATTCATGTTGATGGTTTTGTGCATATGTCTCAGCCTGTGCTATTTTATGGGGAAGGGATGTTGTTTTGATGATTTTGATGTTTCCAATAGGTTCGAAATGAGTTTTTGTGTAGGTAAAAGTGTCCACATGTTTAGGAAAGCATTAGAAAGTTTTAAAGACAAGTGTAAGGTTTTAAGATTTATTAAGTTAAGGGGGTGATTAAGGGAGAATTACATTAGTCTTTGCCTTGGAAATGGCTTGTGTTTGATGGCCATTACATTGCCAATTGTGTAGGCAAAAGGCTAGTGAAAGGATGTAAGTTTCCAAGTGAGCAAGATAGCATACAAGTTAAGGGAAAACTAAGCACTCAAGGTAGCAAGACCATCTAATTCTAATCTAAGTTATTATGCAAATTATTTTGAATGATGCATGACTTGGTTTGAAACTTATGATGATGAAAGTGTGGATGTGTGCATGTTCATGCTATGGCCATATGCATTTATGTATTTCATGTTGCACTATTATTATTCCACCTTTATATGAAAAATTGTCATGCATTTTGTGAAGTATGTTAGATAGTTTTGCTATTGAGATTTCCAAAAATCACACTCTGCCACACTAACCATTGTTAGGTGCAAGCTCTTCAAAGGGTAAGGAGAAAATGTGTGATGCTTGAAGCAAGGATTTCACATGTGTATGCATATGGACTTGCGTTGTAAAGTTTATATTATTTTGGGACTTGGACATATTGTGTAATATGTAGTTTAAACCCATGAACGGTTGGTTGATATGTGGTGGCTAATGTATGCTTAAAGGACTTCCATTTGCATGGTTAATCATGATTAAAAGAGGATTAGAAGTTAGGGTTTCAAATTATGAAGTTTTAAAATGGCAAGTTTAACTAATTGTCAAAGGTGAAGTTGGTCAAACCCCTTACTTTGACCTATCGTAAAACAGAGCAAATGGACTCCAATTGAGTTGAAATTTTCTTAGAAAAATAGTTCACATTGCATGCTTTAAAACAAGCTAAAGAACACTAGATTAATAGTTTTGTACAGAAAGTTACGATATTCCACAGTTTGAAGAAAACTGCTGAAAAACCTGCAAAATTGAAAAAATTACCAATTGAACAGTACATCTTTACGTATTAAACTGTATAAATTGGGCAAGATAATGAATCAGTGAATATTTTTCCTTTATATAGGAACTTATAAGATTTAAAAAGAAATTGGAAGCACTCAATTTCAATTTTTCTAGAATTAGTTATGAATTTTCAAATTTGGTTTGAAAACTATGAATAGTAACATTCAAAAGTTGAAAGTTTCCATTTTCAATCTTTTGGACTTTTTTAAGTAAATTGAGGCTTCCCTTTGGTTCCAAATCAATATAAAATGAAGCTAAAGCCAAGGTTTTTTAGTCCATCGGCATCATCTTTTCCCGTGCTTTCTATCTGTGGGCTCTAACTTGACTTTTGACTACTGGGTTGACCCTTTTACTCCATGACCATATAGCCCTTGGTCTTTATACTTAATGACATTTATGTCCATGGCTTACATTCTTAGTAATTTCAAAGCCTTAGGACTAAATTGACCAGGGTCTCTTTGGTCCATTGACATCTTCTCTTTCTGTACTTTTATTTCTGGGCCTTATCTTATCTGGTAACTATCAGTTTGGCCTCTATGTCAGTTTATAGTAAAGGGTGGATATTACATTTCTGCCTCCTTTAAAATAAATTTCATTCTTGGAATTTGCATACCTTGCACCAACACATTTAGATATTTGGTTTTCTTATCCTTTTTAGTCTCTTGAAATTGCATTCGATGCCAATCCTCTCTAATTGGGAAACCTGCAAGACATCATGGACAAAGCTCGGATTCAGGGTAAAGCCAAATAGTAGAATAATTTCATACACTTCTGTATTGAGCTTCTTACTTTAAGCTCTATCCATCATAATGGAGGTGTTCATCTCCCGCCATAGTAGGCCTTTCAGAACATCATTGGATACTGGAGTGGTAGCTGTTACTATAAGCACATTCAGCTAATCGCAGACATACATTCTCGTCCTTTCATTCCCATCCCATCCACCAACAGTTATTTCATTTCATGGTACCTTCTCATCATTCCTGAATGGATAGTGTACCTACTCTTATAAGTCTCATCTGACCATTACTACCTTAGAGAGTAGGCTTTGGGAGGATATAATGGTTGCTTCTGAACTCTATTATTCCCTCAGGAATCTTATAAAAATTCACTGTTTTCCTCAAGGCTCAACTGGGTCAACAGACTAACTCAAGTAATTATCTTTTTGAGCCTTACTGACCTCCCTCGGCCGTACAATTTATAATCCAAGTGTGCCAAACTTGTCAAGTCTTACATACAATTTTTCCCATTCAACTCATGTCTAAAATATCGTCGAGCAATCCTTGCTTCCATATGAGGATCATAATCATCTGCCTCATTTTTCCAGCTTAACGCACCACTGGCGTATCAGTCATAACATACATAATTTAATAGTCATAACCGTTGAGCAATTTCCCCAATCGCCTCACAGGTCGATGATTGCACTACATAAATAGTGCCTCCCCTATCTTTAGAGTAAAAACAATCACTGCTAGCTCAAAATCAAATGTGGGAATGATCTAACCATATTTTTATATACTTTTTCATAGATAATCTAGAGATTTTGACACATTTTCTAATCTTAATTTACATGATTATATACTAATTTGGAATAAGAACATTTACATTGAATTAAATCTAATTAGGTGCAAAATAATTTTAAATTGATAGTTTACCCATGCAATTATTTCCTTGAGCTTTTAAAACAATTTTGTGCTTAATTCTTGTATCAGGACAATTGGGCTTAATCAAAATCCAATTCATTACGGGCTTGGGCCTTCAGCTGGAACCGACCCAACTTGGATTCATTTTTTGTGCATGTTCCCAGATTCCACAAGAAGACAAAAAAGAGGTCACACACCTCTGAGCCCTCATTCCTATATCCATTAAACTGACACACACGTAGCCACAGATTTCGAAAAGAGACCACGCCGCCACTTGATTCTTCATTCCATTCACTCGTTCGAACTCTGACACACCGCCTCTGTTATTTGACCACGAATTCTTCCATCAGCGATTTTCACCAAGCACGCTGCCATTTGCGCTAGAGGAACGGAGAAAGAGAGCGCCACTGTTCCAAATTTTATTCCTCCTCCTTTGTTGCTATTATGGAAGATTACATGGAGCTTGTTGGAGTATTCAATGTGTGGCTAATCATTTTGTCTCTTGGTGATGGACTTACAGACCAGAGCTCACTGATTTACATTGGGGAATTTTTCTATCTTTCCATTAGTCTAAAATTATGTATTTAGATTTTCTAGTTATAGGGATGATTGTATATGATTTTAGAATTGAGATGGATGTTTATTTATCTTTGAATGGATTGATTTTCATGATTAATTTTAGATTATGCATTATGAAACATACGTGTCATTGATTTCTTGATAGTATTTATTTAATTATGTTAATTAGCGTGTTATTGTCTAGTTAATATGATTATTCGATGCTTTGGAATGGCTATTTGGCTTTTCGTATTAGAAGACTCATATTGTATTATTCTGAAATTAATTGTGCATTAAATGGTTTTTAACAATACCTCAATGGGTGATAGTTAGTTGTGTTCGTATGAGCTATTATCGATTGAGAATATTGGACTTGAGTGTTAACATGTGGTTTTACTAAAGGTTTAATGGTTTTTCAACTCCCACAATTATTTTTGAGCGAGGATGGTCACATCTCTATCTCCAAGGACATTTATCATTTCTAAAAACCCAAAAGATTCATTAGTTTAAAGTTATTGCATTTTAATTAGTTTAGAAAATCATTTTCATAAAAACCCCTCCATTTAAACATTTTCTTTTCGCACTTAATTTAACTTAGGGATTTGAAACAAAGGCTCCTTAATAAGAGAACGATCCTAGGGTTAATGCACTATATTGCATTAGTTTTAGGTAATTTTTATTGTGTCTTGAGATGACTAGAGACCCTGAGAATCAAATGGCGCCGTTGCCGGGGAGTCAGTTTTGACTCTCTTGGTTTTCTAAGTTTCAATTAGCTTTGATTGATTAGGGTTTATCACTTTTAGCCTTAGGTTTTCTTTTAATTTTGCATAGTAGTTTTAGGTTGCATCACATTTTGCATTTGCATTTGATTGGTTGGTGTATTGCTGCTTTCTTGCATCAACCAATTATCACTAAGGCTTGGGAATTGATTAAAAAGATGGCCCTAGCTGAACAAACTTATGGGGAATACAATAGGACATGCAGAGGAGTTTATCATGTCAATTCTTCACCTTTATATATTCCTCAGCTTGATACTAGTGCATGATATGCTTGCCTTACATAGGCTCATGTTCACATAATGAAATGTTGCGTGCTCAATGTTTCGTGAAATGTACTTATGGCCATAGTAAAAACAAAAACAGAGATTCATTCAAACATGCTTCACATAATCTAGCAAAGCACTATAGCAAATCGATGCATAACATAAACATCACATACATACAAGTAAGTAAGTTCACACCTTTTAGACTTTAATTTGCATCCTCCTCTTGTACCTTGATCTTCTAACCATAGCCTTTTCTTTGTTACTTTATAATCCTAGATAAGTAATGACATTATTAGAGTCATGAAAAATGAATTCCCAATGGGCCACATTAGCCTTAAAGGCTTACTTTCACCCTTGGAGTTCCACAACTTACATTTGGTCACTTTCTTTCTTAAATTCGCATAGTAACCAAAAACTGTCAACATGTTGACTAAACTTTCAAAAATCATAATTAATGGTATATAACTCCAATTGGGGTGGTTAAATTCCTATGTGAAGCTCTTTCAGTTTAATTTCATATAAAAATACTCAAATCTGGCCATCAAAGCTATATCATTTCCAGAATTTCGTCAAATACAAACTGTTCCAGATTTCATTCCAGAAACAAGACACAATTTCAAAAATTCATATCTCCCAGCACACAAATCCAATTAACTAATATGACCTATCAAATTAAAGCTTGATAAGTCTACTTTAATTCTGGAAATTTTCATGTTTTTTAGACACAGTTGACCATATGAAAAATCTTGTACAATATAACTGTTCCAGACAGGGCAGATCAACAACATGTACATTCAAATTCATAAATTTCCAAATTCATATATAAGCATCCAAAAATTATGAACACTTGCATACCTACACAATTTTGCCTTCTAAAACCAATGGAATCATTAAAATTACCAAATTCTCATCCCTTCATGACGTCCTGTCCAGACCAGAAAATGAGGGTTCTTGAGAAAGGTTTGTCAATTTCTTGCTTTCTCTTGCTTAATCACTTCCTTACTACTTCTAATAAAATGATTAGCAACTTAAGCACTAGATGAAT